>JAUPMG010130874.1:0-25202 GCA_031762675.1 Pachysandra terminalis | reverse complement strand
GATTAATTTCAGTAAAAGTAATTCTTTTAAGCTTTATTAATTTAATTGGTTTGGCTCTTATTACTTCCACTCCCATAAGGATATGGGGTGAGAGTCGCGGTTTGAACCTAAGGGGTTTCCACGTGAATTTCCTTTGAGTTTGGGTTGTGACAACATGTTGTTTTGAATGACATATAGATGGATGCTAATGGCATGCATTAAAGTGGACATACATGCATTGAAGGTCCATATGTGAGACCTGTCTACTAGACCAACCTTGAATCCTTGAAAGGAGGACTAAAGGAGAATGTGAGAAGATTGGACTCGGGGTGGAGTACCAATAAGGATAACATATATGGAGTCCAAAATGGATATAGTTAATCTAAAATGATTGTGGGTGAGGGGTTAGCTACCCCTATAACCCAATTATTATTTTATTATTCTGTTGCGAGTAATCCGATTGATTGATATGAGCCGGGGTGTGGCATGGGGAAGAGTACTGTGCTAACGCCAAGGAGTTCTTGATTCAATTCCATGATCAAAATAGAGGTGGACGTGGACTTCCCATGAGTTGAGAATCCCTAAAACTATAGTGTACATGTAGAATCTATCGAGAGTCTGGTAGCCAGAGATGATCTATGTTATCTTAAGGGGTATATAATTGGACAGGTGGCGATCAGCGTGAACATCCAACGGTCATATAATATTCAACAACATGCATTGCATTCATGTGATTGTAATAGCCATTCTTGAGTGACGGATGGATTAGATATTCATGTCCTTGCATTGAACCATGTCACGTTATACATTCTCATAGTGGAACTCGTCGATTACACATTCTTGCACATTGTATTTGCTGGGCGTAAAGCTCATGCCCTTGGCTCATAACATTTCAGGTGAACGAAGTGCGAGGAGATGAAGTATCGGGAGGTCGCTTGGAGACCATTTGAAGAGAAGCAATATGACCTTTTCTATGTTCAGCTAGAACTCTTTTAGTGTTTAATAGATAACTCATTTACTATATGATGTGATGCAATAACTACTTTTGGTTCATAGTTGTTGTTTGAGGTGTTTCTAGACCTCATTGTGGTTTGATATAGATATTACTTCTGCTGCTATTTGTATTATGTTTGATGTGTAGATTATAGTTTTGGGTTATGCCATCCCTTAATAGTGTGGGGAGGAGGGATGAGAGTTGCACCTTTGTTCTAAGGTGATGTTCCTTGCGATCAAGGAGAACACCGTAGGATTTGGGATGTTACACTTTTCCTATCATAAACCTTCTGAATCTGGACAACACCATTCCTGAGATGATATGATATAAGTTTCCCTTTATTTTCAATACCAATAAATTCACTTGCTTGCAGTTAATATCCACTCCCGCTTCTAATGACGTCACCTTCGAACGTAAGTCTTCAACGCCGTCTCAATGGGTGCAAGGATATCACCCAACGCAACCTTAAACCCTTGAGCCACTGAAAACAAATCCACATCCTCTGGGACTTGACTTCCTAACTCTTGCAATGTCTCCATACCCTTGTTGGTATGAACAACATACCCACTCTTTACCTTGACAAGAGAAAAACAAAGTATCCGCCCCATCCCCCTCCAAAACACCCTACCTAGACCGGTCCTTCAAGGCATCTAAATTACTATCCCCGAACGCCTTAGGCCCTACAACCCTCAAGGTCCCAAAACTACTACTAGACCCGAGCCCATATGTGATTTTGGTCCCTTAGACCCACACGCCCCATCCAAGTGCAATGCCTTAAGACCACGATCATGAACCCCATGTGGGATGGGCCTCGTTAACACCACCTTACCAGGCTCGATCTGAGGCCAACCCCAAGAAGACCTTTTCTTCTTAAGATAAAAGCGTTCATCCCTCCTTTTAACTTAGAATGCACGACATCTGTAATCTTCTCACAACCAGAGGGTTGTTGAGCCAAGACAGGTAATAAGTTTGAATCTATGTTCTCATTTGACACAACCCAAACCCCTTCGTACACCTGTTGGCTGGAGTAGCTAATAATGGCCTCGATGCCGGCACCCTCACCCATACTATCAGCCGAAACTTGGGAATTGAGTCCACCAACCCTACCACATCCCACCAAACCTGCCACGTCAGCTTTTCTTCGCAAACAACCGGACTTTGCACCGGTGCTACCCCCTCTGCAACGATCTCTACCCTGGATTCGAACCACCTTTGAGATTCTGAAACCTAGCTAGACCTTGGAGTCTACCACGAGAATCCAATGCTAACGTCCATACACAACTTCAGAAAACCTTCTCCGACCCCCACCGAGGATACACAAGAGCTAACCAGGCCCCCCAAAAAGTTTCCAATCCCACTAATGAATTTCTGGTTCATCATATGCTCTCGGATGCCCTTGATGGCTATGCGAAAGCCAAATCTATTGAATGGGCCTCTAAAGAAGCTAGGGCTCGGCTTGCCGGCGGACGTTGATGGAGAAGCACCATCAGAAAGGATATACGCCTGGGCTTCATGGCTGACCCTTCTTTCTTTTTGGCCCACCCTTGACTTCAATGCCTGTTTACCTGTAGTTAAGATATATATCCAGGCTCCATCTGACGAAGGGAAGGATAGAGACCGTTCACAAACATTGTGAGCAGCTAAGAGACCTTACGAAACTACAATTAGTTCTGAATTCTGCGATTAGCACCTGGCTTCCTGTTCTCATGGAACCTAAGACGCAAGTTTTTCTCCCATTTCTTCCAATGACGTTCACCATTCTTCCAAGTGTTACCATAAACCCTCGACGGTGTCACCTTCACCAACGAACTATTTTGTCTACTAACAGCATCGAATAAGAAGACCTTGCGGTCAGCTCTAACCCGAATTCTGCCGTGAACTCCTCCTTCAACATCCACTGAACCTTTAACTTCTTGAACTTCCACCTTACTAAGAATGTTATCATTAAAACTCACAATCTCCTCTTTATTCTTGTTCTTATTTATCGACAACCCGCTACCCTCCAACCTAAGACCATGCCAACCGGCCTCGTTCAGTGCATTCACGATTTCACCTATTGAGTATCTGACGGTTAATAGATCTCTGATGACCAGATTGATGTTATCTCTGTTCTCCTTCATCTTCCTATGATCTCTTCAGGACAGGGAGTTAAAAATGCAAAATAGATTAATGCTATGAAGATAATACCAGAGGAGACTCAAATGTATAGTGGATAGGGTAATGAAGGATAGAGAACCCCACAGCAGATGAAAGGAATTGTGAAAGTGTCGACCCAAAATGATCAAATCTGCCTTCTTCCCGGTCGGTTTGGTGGTTCTCACTCTCGGTCATGTGGCCGAAGTGCGCGCAGGCGTGCCAGAACTTTTGCAAGTTCACCTGAAAGATAGGTTATATGAGTCAATACTGCATAAGTTGATTGTTAAGATGAATCGGTCGATGTGTGACCGATTGTAAGTCAGAGGATTGTGTGGTTCTCGATCTCAAAGGATCAATGGCTGATCCAGAGAAAATGATTTTACGCGATCAACGACACTTTTCTATTAGAACAAGCAAAACAATGGGTCAATATACAACTTAGAAAGATAAACTTCTTAATTTGAAAAGACAAAGTAACAGTAACAAAGAAAAATACAAAAACCTCCCGCGACTAATCTACTTCACTCGTGCACGAATCAGCGTGTAAGGGACTGTCAAGAGGGTCTCCGCAAGTCTCCCAACTAGGATTCCTCCATTACCGACTAGAGGGATCTTCTGCGAGAAGCTTAGTCCAAGGTAAGAAGTATGTGTAGCGGGATCCTTGCAAGAGCTACGGATTAACTGGTGATTGCAAAGGAACTAGACTAAACTAATGATGGCTGGGGATCAAGGACTAAACTAATCTATGGTAGTTTGGGCTGATTTGCTGTAGAGCTCTTTGATTGATTTGTTGTGTAGCTCTGTCTCTGTTCTAGCCGATTCTCTTTTATAGCCCATTATGGCAACCGTTCGTCGGTTTGTACATAATGGATTGCTAATAATCTTATTTTGTTGAAACTTGTCGCACTCTGCCATTCTCACTTGGCGACATGTTCTCACGTTCTGATGATGGGGGCAAATTGGGCTTGAGCCAATTTTCTGGACCCGCGTTCCTATTATTGGGCATGCACCCTTTCCATTTCTCATGTCTTTAGCGCGTCCAGGTTAGTAACCTGCGGAGCCGAGCTAGTCTCAGGTGACCTGGTTTAGCCTAAACATTGTCCCCCTTTTCTCTTGTCTTTTCAGAAGCCTGTTTTTGAATTGATAAGAGAAAGTTTTAACTTTCCTTGGAAAATGGCGATCATCATTACCGTCCTTTTAACTCTTTTTCAAATTTTAAAAAGGCACTTTATCCTTTTCATCCGCTAACTGCTTCTTCTTCATTCTACATTCTTGTTTCTTTACTTTTTGTCTTCCTCATTCCTACTCAATTCTCTGTATACTCGTGGCGACCAACACTTCTTCTGAATCTGTTGCCTTGAATTCGGCTGACCGACGTATTACTTTTCCTTTTGCAAACTCATGGGCTATTGGCCCTTCTTTTGCTGAGATGACGCCTCCACTGGATTCAGCCCTACAACCTGTTTTCCCCAAATACTTTGGGCAGAGCTTCCTTGCTAATGCCTCCTTTCTCGATTGGCAGACGTGGTCGGTCGGACGTTCATTGAGATCCTGGCTTCGCCAATGCAGAATGGGTGGCTTGGATCGACCGCCTAGCCCCTTTCTTTGCCCCTCTTTGGAAATCCACAAGTATTTTTTAACTTATTCAATATTCTTGGTTTGAACTCTCTATGTCTCATCTTATGTTAGCGGTTTTGGCCTGCTTCTGGTCCTGTTCTACCAATGGCTTCCACCTACCTTGTGGCCCTATGATCCCAACCATCCTTGGCATTTGTACCCTTACTGGTTTGTTGTCGATTGGAGATCAGTTGATGGAAACTTTCCTTTCTCCAATCTTCCCTTTGACAATTCTAACTCCCGAGTTGCGTACGACACTTTCATGTCTCGGGAGAAGAAGAAATCTTCTGCCCCTAATGTTCAGGAGCACTTCTCCTTTTTGTAAATGTTTCTTTGTAGAAGCTTGTGTGTTGCCTCCGGTCAGTTGACCAAGGAGTATACTAGGGTGGCTCTTGCTCTGGCCAGCGGCCGAGAACTTGCCCTAGATCCCTTTTATCTCTCTCAGCTTTACCGTGGCTTGTTCAGCCTTGCCAACAAAAGTCTTGCCTCTGTCGGTGATCCTTTATGGCTCTTGCAGTTTTAGGCCTGGGAATATTTCCCAGGCTTCTTTGCTCAGTCGACTGCGTCTCCAGTTCCAAACCTTCATTGTCGCCGCCAACGTTAGCTGAATTCTAGCATTTTCCACGTTCCTTCACGGAATGTTTTAAATTCTTTTTTACTCTCCCCTTTGACGGCTCAGATATACTCTTTTTCCCTTTTCCAGTTGAATCTAGTTAGTCCGAATTTCTTAATCTTTCTCTTTTCGAGGATTCTGATGATCTTGCAATCGTTCCTAAATAGAACTCCATTTTGGCCTCATACTTGATATGCCGAGATCTTCATTTTGGATCTCTGCAGGAGGGAACCCCCAACCAAAACTAGAAGTGCGAGGTAGAGATTTATCTCCCCAACTTATTATCTCGGCAGTTTGGGTTTGCCCAGGCATTCCAGCTCCTACGCTTGTTTCTTTCAATTGTCCATCGTACCTTCGAACCGTGATTTCTCAGGCCGATGACATTCATTGTGTCAATCAGCTTTTTGAGAGTTCGGCCGCTGGATTCTCCATCTCTCACTGCCCTAAAAGTCCTGCTTCATCCCCAGCTTTTCGTAGTTGGTCGATTAGTTATTTCCATTCTACCTTTGCTGCCGATTTGTCTGTGTACATCTCTCGCTTGAGTGCACCGGACGAGCTGGCTCCGTTCCAGCCAAGATTCCTTTGGCCGCCAAGAAGACAAGTCCAAAGAAGAAGGGTAAAGCCTCTGCTAAAGCTTCTTCTGACCAACCCAAAAAGGTTAAGTCAAGTGATTACTCTTCTATGAAATCTGCTATGCTTTTCGAGAATTATTATGGGTTCAAATGGAACCCTTTGGACTCTCCCAAAACTCTTAAGGACAAAGTGGCTAATGCATTGGCTGAGAAAACGGCCGCTCATGATGAGCAATGCTTACAGTCCTGGATTTAGGTTGGATCACACTCTTCTGGAGTTTTTGAGTCTGATATGTTTCATTACTTTTAGCCGCTACCAAAGCTTCCGTCGATTCCCGATTCGGCTCTTGGACTTGCCGAGCCCATCTATCTCTTTGTTGATCGGCCGGACCCTGTTAGTTTTAGTGGGCTGTTTGCAGCTGGTTCTCAAGCTAGTAGTGTAACTTTAGCCATGTTGCCGGCCGAAGCCACCATTGGTATTCCAGCTCCTCTCTGTCTTTTCATTTTTTTGTACTTCCGACTTGGTGTCTTATCCTTCTTTGTTATTTACAGCTAAAGCTTTACCCCCTGACTGTGGACGAAGCCCTGGTCGGGGAAGAGGCGGCAGGAGAAGATAGTTCATCCTCTCTCCCTCAGGTTCAGAAGAAACATAAGCCAAAATCAAATCCCGGGTCGACACGGCAATCTGCCCGTCATACTGAAAAAGGCTTTCACACAAAGGAACCCGGCTCTTTAGTTGACCTGTCAGATGAAGATGCGATTGTGGGGGCGCTTGTTGATAAAAGGAAGGTTGAAACGCTTGTCATTTCTCATTCGGTCAAGTGATCAAAGCAGCGAGCAGAGAGGTCACCTCTGCCCAGTGGCGAAGGTTCTGGAGGAGTTGAGATGGAAATGTCAAGTGACTTTTCCGAGAAGACTCAAACGGTCGCTGGAGGGATATCAGATGATAATGGTAGCACCGGGTCTATGCCTCCTCCTCCTTCTGAGCCTACCGTCGATGATTCCCCTACCAAGAGTCCAGATGCCAACTTTCCTGTTCTTCAAGCTATTTTCTATGATTATCTTAAATCAGTTGATGATTTTCTGGCGGCTTCGACCTCCCTGCTTCTCACTTCTCCTACTAGGATACAACCACGGAAGCCAACCTAGTACAGACATGCGTCGACGGAATGATGAAGGACTACCGTCTAGTACTGGAGAATTTGAAGATCGATACTTTCTCCCGCCTTTATGAGTCAGCAAGGCGTATCGGACGTACTATGGCCTTAAAGGGCGGTGTTGCATGGAAATATAAGGAGACATCTACTTCGCCATATGGCAATTACTCTAATCAAGAATAAATGTTGTATCCTCTACTAGACTAGTCTATTTCATTTCCTTTTATGCTTAAGTTCATAGGGATAATTTAGAGTTCTTTGATTACCAATATGAGTTTTTAACTGCATGCAAAATATCAAATATTCAAAGAAAAAAAAGAACACTGACAATATAGATATCTATACTACTACCCAGCAATCCACATCAATCTAACATTGCTGGCACCTCTACCATCTGGGCAAGCAATGCCTCGATCTTAGCCTCATGACTAGGTACGCAAGACTCTAAGTCCTGACGGGTGGTAGGAGAAACCCTCAACTCTCGATAACATGTTTGGTGCCCCAAGGCTTCCTCCATGACGTCCAAGTGCGCTGTCAACCATTCTTGCTTCATCCCGGTTGCTAAGGGATCCTATAGTTCCTTCCGCATATCATGGAGATCCTTCACGGTAAGAGCAGAGAGATGTGTCTCCTGAAGGCGCCCAACCAGCAAATATACAACTGAGTAGAAAAAGGCTTGAAGACGAGGACTGGAAAAATATATCTCAGTCCCAGGATCACCATAACGATCAATGATCCTCTGAAGAGTAGAACCCTAAGCAAAAGGAATTAAGATCTTCTTTACAAGCATGAAGTGAGTCTTCACTACAATAGGAGGAAGGAGTGGATCAGTATAAGCATCCATGCTTCTTGGATTCAAGAGTCCATAATCAATAGAATCATGAGAATGACCACTCTCACTAGAGGCGTCTACTGCATGAACGCCCTCCTCATCAGTAATCGAAGATCCTGGGGGTATGTCCGTGATCGGATCAAGAATCCTCGCCTGTCTGGAAGGAGTTGACACTAGGGGAGTGTGAGGACTACTCTCTCTCCTTTGTCGTTTGAACGATGATTTCCTCGAAAGTACCGGGGAAGCAATAGGAGTCTCCTCCCTTGCAAATGGTGTATCTGTATTAGCATCCCCTACACCCGAACTAGAAGGACATTGATGCCTTGGGAACTCACCTGCAAGGAATAAGACGATGACTTCACATAAGCAAAGGATATGCTTAGAGTGAAACATATACTTGCAAAGAGAATATCAGTAGTAGCGTCCCTAACACCACGAGTAAGAGGACATTGACGCATGGGGGACTCCCTTGGAAGAGATAAAATGATTACTTCACATAAACAAAAGATATGCTTAGAATGAAACATACACTAGTAAGAGAAAAAATCAAAGTCTCACCTCTCTCAGTCGAGCGCAATGCAAGGGAAATACTAGGAGAGACTACTGCTATTAACGCCATCCTATCTGATCCAAGGCTGCGATGTCAGGTATTAGCTTTGATATTGATAAGGTTACAATCATGAGCTTGACCTTCATCGATATCATGGCCCTCCTCTTCTTCAACCTCATGATTAGAGATAGGAATCTCCTTATCCAGAAAAAGGACTGGGGGACTGCCCATACTATGTTTATTGCCCATACTATGTGGACTGCACTTCAAAGATGAACCAGTTTGATCAGTAACCTACACCTATGAGAGAAAAGGCAACAAGATCAGAAGAATCAAGTCCCTATAATGACAGTAGAAAGGAAATATGTGTGCATACATTGGCTTTTGAGGATTTAAGCAAAATCCCAAGGATTAACTGTTGATGACTTCAGTAAAGTCCCGTGGATGATTGGTCTCAAGGAGGATTGATCACAAGGAGGCCGTTTTGGGGGTCCAAACGACTTTACACGACCGAAACTCATCTCATGTCACAGAATAGCACTGATTCTTGTAGATATTGTCGAGGGCTTTCCAAAAAGGTATTATAAGTCAAATTCCGACAGCAGAGCCAAAAGTTATGCCCATTTGATGTTTCAATGTGCGCGGTGCATTTTATTTCGATCCAACGTTTCTAAATGAGCATATGCGGTCACCTCTACTAATCAGGAAGGCTATAATGCCCAAATATAATATAAGGTTCCGAAGAGGATTGATCCCGAGGAGGATCGGTCTCAAGGATGATTGATTTCGAGGAAGATCGGTCCTGAGGATGATCGATAAGGATTGACCCCGAGGAGGATCGGTACCAATGATAATCGGGCAGTAATGCCCCAAAGTAAGAGAATGATATTTATTATCAGTCCTGTGAGACTGGTACAAACGTCAAAGCCCAGAAGCAAGGGAGCTGTCAAAAGCATATTCCAACTCTATGGGAGTTGGTATAGGCATCAGAAGCAGACTCCAAGTAGATGAGGTGGCACAAGGTAAATAAAATATTTATTTATTATTGTGATAATATGATCAGTGTTGTTGAACTACCAGCACGCATTTGATGCAACAAAAAAATAACTCAGGGGCATGATGTCACGAATGACGTCATGCCAATCGTGCTGCAGGCCGAGGCAAAAAAAATAAAAAATAAAAAAATATCAATCCTGCAAGCTGATACTGCTATTGGTGTCAGTCCTATCAAGCTGATATTGCAGGTTGATACTACAGGCTGATATTACAGGCTGATACTGCAGGCTGATATTGCATGGTGATACTACAAACTGATACTACAGGCTGATACTGCAAGCTGATACTGCAGGCTGATATTGCATGGTGATACTACAAGCTGATACTGCAGGCTGATACTGCAAGCTGATACTACAAGCTGATCTTGCAAGCTGATACTGCTGCTGGTATCAGTCCTATCAGACAGATACTGTAGGCTGATATTGTTGCTGGTATCAGTCCTACCAATCTTGTTGCAGGCAAGCAAAAAATAAAAGAAAAAAACTCATGGGCATGATGTCACTGATGACGTCATGCCAATCCTGCTGCAGGCCAAGGCAAAAAAAAACATATCAATCCTGCAAGCTGATACTGTTATTGATATCAGTCCTATCAAGCTAATACTGTAGGGTGATACTGCAGGCTGATACTACAAGCTGATCCTGCAAGTTGATATTGTTGTTGGTATTAGTCCTATTAGGCTGATATTGTTGGTATCAGTCTTACCAATCTTGTTGCAGGTAGGCAAAAGAAAAAAAAAATTGCTAAGACATTATGTCACTCCAATAATAATAATACATGATGTCGCCCTAGTTTAAAAAAAAAAAAAAAAAATTTGCTAAAACATGCGGTCGTATATGACGTCACACCAATAGTAATAATACATGCCGTCGCCCTAAGTTAAGAAAAAGTATAAATAAATAATAATAATAATAAAAATTTTAAAAAACATATATAATAAAAAAGTATGTAGCACGTAACGTTGTGACGTCACATGCTCCAAACTAAAACGAAAAGAAACAATCAAACATAAGACAGGAACGGATTAAAAAAAAGGGTAAAAGATGATTCAATATTGATTTCTTTGATTTTCTAAAGATTTCACTATCAAATATAAAATAATCAAACAAAGAGGTATGGAGGAGCATTGTGACGTCCTCTCAACCAAAACGGTTGGAACCTTACGTCACAAGGTATCGTCACTTCAATCAAAATCGAAAACAAACGAGGGAAGGGAGGTGGATAAAAAATATTTTGGAAGAGACCAGTGACGTCATCTGAATCAAAATAAAAAATAATCAAATAAAAGAGGAGTGAGGGAGGCGTCAAACCTGAAGATGAAGGGGGCCATCGATGGCTGTTCCCAGACCCAGGAGCAGTGGGGGGGCGTCGAAGGCAGCTTCCGCCTGCGGATCGCAGGAGCGAGAATATTGAAAAAAAAAAAAATTGATTCCGTGAAGATGAGTTTCTGTGAGTATCAATTTCCGTAAGGATCATTTCCCGTGAGTATTAGCTCTCACGAGGATCAGTTCCTGTGAGAATCGGTTCCGACGATAATAGCAGTTTCAGGAAGATTAAACTGTGGTAACAGTAAAATAAAAGAAAAGGAAGATTGATCCAGTGAGAATTAATTCCGACGATAACAGTAGTTCCATGAAGATTGAAAAAAAAAAAGATTGATCCCATGAGGATTAGTTTTAACGACAAAGGCAATGCCAGGAAGATTGAACTGCGGTAACAGCAACAAAAGAGAGAAACAAAATTCTTAATCTTTTGTAAGCACGATAAAACTGATATATGCACAAACAGTAGAAAACCAGTCCAAGGATGATTACTACCGGTGCCAGAAGCTGACGCCAAGCTGGTGTGGTGGCATCAGGTAAATAAATTGTTTATTTATTTATTTTTAAATAATTAAGTCCTGTGGGGACTACTACTGCAGTCCCCAGATCCCAAGAGTAGGGAGGGCGTCAAAGGCAGCCGTCATCCTGTGGATGAGGTGGCGACAAGCATTACCATTATGATTTACTATTACCATGTCCCGTGAGGACTAGTGTATGTACCAATGCCCAAGAACAAAAGGGCGGGATCAAAAGCAGCGCCCTATCCTGTGAGATTGGTCCTAGCGACAAACAATGTACGCTGATGGTGACCACCATATTACCACATGACCACAGCAGGATGCCGACATAGAGGTGCGCCTCACATTTGCCACATAGATGCATTTCTATACTACATGGCAGGATGCCAAAACCCTACGACGGGATGCCAATTTAGATATGCGTCTCTATACTTCATAGCAGGATGCCAATACTCCACGGCGGGATGCCGACTAAGAGATGCGTCTCTATACTACATGGAGGGATACCAATACTCTAAAGCGGGATGCCAATTTAGAAACACGTCTCTATACTTCATGGCAGGATGCCAATATTCCACGGCGGGATGTCGACTAAGAAATAGGTCTCTATACTCCACGGCAGGATGCCAATACTCCACGGCGGTATGCCGACTAAGAGGTGCATCTCTATACTACATGGCGAGACGCCTATACACCACGGCGGGATGCCAACTAAGAGATGTGTTTCTATACTCCATGGTGGGATGCCAATACTCCATGGCGGGATGCCAACTAAGAGATACGTCTTCATGCCACGCCAATGCTCAAGGGCAGTGATCGACGTGTAGTGACAATGTTATTCGAACTATACCATGACCACGCCAATATCTTGAAGACGATCGTCGTGGTCAGGGAGACTGAAATGTAGATATGAAAAATGGTAAGGGAAGATAGCCCAATAATAGACCGCCACATGTCAGGACTATGATTGATACGTAGCAAGATCCCCACTTATACCTATGGGTATAACCCTCGGGAACTTCCTAAGGAAGAACCCCGGTTGGTTCAAGGAATCGATTCAAAGAATATACGACCAAGACATAGATATTAGGAGAAGGTAGTGCACTATCGCGATGACCCTTTATTACATAAATCACAGAATGATTAACACTACAATGAAAATACAATGATGCTGATATCAACAGGTACTCCGCAACGGGATGTGAGACCCCTTTATAGCAGGATGCCGATGCAGAAATATTTCTGAAGTCATACTCGAGGGCGCCCACCTGTGATGGGACAACCCCTCGGGTTCTTTAGAGTTCCACTTGTGATGGGACATCCTCTCAAGTAATACTCGAGGGCAGCCACTTGCGATGGGACAACCCCTTGGGTTCTTGAGAGTCTTAGAGGTGCGCCTCACATTTACCAAAGAGATGCGTCTCGATGAACACATCGATATGAATTTACACCCGAAGGGGAATGACAGACTTGGATAATGTAAGACGTCAACACATCGATATGAATTTAGACCCGAAGGTGAATGACAGCCCTGGATGATGTAAGACGTCGGCACGTCGATATGAATTTACACCTGAAGGGGAATGACAACCCTGGATGATGTAAGACGTCGGCACATCGATATAAATTTACACTCGAAGGGGAATGATAGCCTTGATGATGTAAGACGTCGATACTTCCTCCGTCTAGAGCAATGCTCGATGATGTCGTAGGCAACATTATCCTCCGTCTAGAGCGAGGCTGGAAGACGTCGTAGGCACTATTATCCTCTGTCTAGAGCGATGCTCGATGATGTTGTAGGCGATACTACCTCTGTCTAGAGCGAAGCCCAATGACGTTGAAGTAGAGCGAGGCTCGATGACGGTGAAGGCGATACTGCCTCCATCTAGAGTGAGGCTCGACTACGTTGAAGGCGTTACTACCTTCGCCTAGAGCAATGCTCGACGACGTCATAGGCGATATCCCTCTTTTAGAGCGTTGCTCGATGACATCGTAGGCCATACTACCTCCGTCTAGAGCGAAGCTCTAAGACGTAGAAGGTGATACTACCGTCGTCTAGAGCGAAGCTCTAAGATGTAGAAGGTGTTACTACCTCCGTCAAGAGTGACGCTTTAAGGCGTTAAAGGTGATACTACTGCCGTCTAGAGTGATGCTCTAAGACTTAGAAGGTGATACTACCTCCTTCTCGAGGGAACCTCAACGACGTAGAATGTCACACAGTCTCGAAAGTACCAAGGTTCAAGGTCCTCGAAAGTACTAAGGCTAGTAGCCTCGATGGCGTCATGACTAGACAGTCTCAACAATGCTAAGGCTTGACAGCTTTCATTACCACGAATATCTATTGATCGCCAACACCCATATCAAGGTGTCATGAGGCTCGCATACACATGGTCGTATTTGGGGTTATAGGTCATGTCACGATCTCTCATTGGCAAACCTGTAATTATCCAAACAACTCGTGATTGATCCACCTAAGAGACTAGGGTACATGATGCGTACTACCCCCGGTGAACACTTTAACCCCCATAAGAAACTATGGTTTGGAATTCTAACTACATTTAACTCTCTTCAAAAAGTTATAAATACTGGCTCACTTCCCTCATTCGGGAGGATGATGAAAAAAAGGAAGAGACCTCTGCCAAAATTACCAAACCTTGAACCGCGTCTGACTTGATCCCTGTTTGGGTACGTAGGCAGCCTGCAAAAGGTTTAGTCATAATCTCGATTAGAGCCCTAAGAGTTGGACAAGTTCCAACACCTTGACCCATTAGCTCCCTTAGCATGGTTCGACCGGTGTTAGACGGTCCACCAGTTTGACTCTTTGGTTCTTCTATAGACGGGATACGGTCACTCATTGATTTAGGTTCTCGTCGATCAGTAATATTACACTTGGTGACTATTTACAAAAACACCCACTACAACTTCAAAAATCAACAACAAAAAAAAAATAAATAAAAAATACCTAAATCCTAAACAGGAAATACCCTAAGATAGAAAAATCTAAAAATCCTAAGTTACTTGAAGTGACCTAATAGCATCTAAACTAAATAATAGAAATTCAAAAGATGCCCTAAAAACCTAAGAATCTCTAATCTAGCATAATTTTAAAATATATAATTCTAAAAAAGCTCATCTCAAAAATATTAAAATTACAAGACTTGTACTAGAAAATTGTTAAATAATAATCTAAACAAAATTAACCAAAAATAATTAATTGATTTATATAAAATCAAGACAAAACTATAAGCTTAAAGAATCGAACTAATCCATTATATATCAATGTTAACTAGCATGATCACAAAAAAAAAAAAAAAAAACTATAAAGAAAGAATCACTGTTAATATATTGAAACTACAATTGTAATTGACCTACCAAAAATATGAAGAATAAAAATAATCCTTTCCATCCATGGCATATAAGTTGAGGTTGACTTTGCCAAATCTAAAAGAATGAAGAACAAGATACCTGTAGCAGCCCTTTAATCTCGTCCTATGATCTTGCAAGTTTTCGCAGTTATGAGCTTGACGATTATAGCAATGGTAATTCAACCGAATCTAGGTTTTGCATAAATAAATCCAAAAGAAGCCTTTGATTCTCGTCCTCAAATCCTCTCTGATTCCTCTTGCTCAGACGAATTTTTCCAAATTTTCTCCTCTTTTTCTAATCGATTCCTTCCTCGTTTTATTGACCTTCGATCGAATCCCTCTCCTCTTTGCCTTCAACTTCTTCTTCAGTCTCTATCTCTCTCAATCCCTTTTCCTCTTCTCTCCTAATCCCTATTAATCTTTATCTCTTTCCCTATTTTTTCTCATCCTCAATCTAAACCCTATCTTTTTTCTCCTATTTTTTTTTTCTGCAACCCGAAGAAGAAGGGAAGAAGAAGAACCCAATACGGGTTCTTCCTTCTTCAATTTTCCATTTATTTGTCTTTTTTCTTTTTAATAAAACTAATTGTAATTAATCCTAAACATAATACTGGTGATCAAGCGGTCTAATTAATCCCACTAAACATGTGGCGCTATTTTAAAAGCGCGTGTGTACGTTTAGTGGTATAGCCGCATACACTGAATCATTCAATAAGGCTATTAACTGCTACACAGTCGTCTCTCACGTGCCAACTGTCAACAACAACTGCACATTGATTAGACCATTTGGTAAATGTGATATTTGAAACGGCTCAGAGATATTTGACCGTCCTTATCACCAAAAGGGAAAGCTTCTATGAGAAGCAACCTTTTTGAATTCCAACTTCTGGGGGACCGCCACGTGTCTCAAAACCTAGAAAACACTGGCTAACTTCCTTTTCGAATGACCAAAAGGATAAGGATTCTTATTCCTTATGGAACAGGATACTGCCCTCGGAATAATCGAAGGAATCGGGATTTTTCCATTCCTTCTGAAGGACCTTATTCCTCTTGAAGGACATATACATGGGTATGCTACCCGTAATGGACTTCTAAAACATATGAAACTTCAAATAAAACCTCAAAGTCACATCTACTCATTCTCTAGAAGAGACTTTGAGTGATTTTCTTGCATTACCTTTACATTTCAAAGGTAATTCTCTTGACAAGAGATGTTCGAGGGAACTTTTTATGCCTTCTAACTCAAAAGTCGTTCTTGGGTCATATCCATAGACTGCGAATGACCATTTATCATATTTTTTCTTGAAAGGATCACGAAGGAGGTATATTTCCTCCTACTAAAGTGAATACAAGGCTAACCACCCTGAGATGGTCAATTTGGTAAGGGTTAGTCCCCCTCAAAGGACTAAGGTCTTGTCACCCTCAAAAAGACTTTTGTCCCCTTCAAAGGACAAAGATATGGGTTTACCCTCGAATGCACTCTTAAATGCATTCAAACTACAAAGTAAAGTTCGAAGTCACTCTTATTCATCCTTAGGAATCGACTTCGAACGATATTTTGGGATTACTTTGACTTCTAAAGTAGATTCCTGATGGAAAGAGCTTCAGAAATCAAATTCACGCCATCTCCAGAAGTATTTCCTGAAGATAGGTTTCCTATGTACTTTGAGAAACTTCATTTCACTTTACTTCAAAAGGAACTCACATGGGAACATAATTATTTCTGATTTTATTAACATTGAGGGGACTTGGATTGGTTACTATAACTATAAACCTTAAAGAATTCCAAGGTAAGCTCTTCTTTATAGGGACTATTGGCCATGAAAACGAGTTCCCTACTGAGACACCCAACTTCGAGTTCTCTATATAGGTAACTCGAGAATATACTGGTCACCTTGTAAATATAGGGTTATTTTGGCTTCCTTCGAAGAAAAATTGCCGCCAAAGGGAGTTTCCCTCGAGATATATGAATTCAGAAAAATATTTATGACAATGAAGTGACTCCTTAAAGTTGATTGAGATGGATTCCTCATAATGGATAACACGTGATAAAACCTCAGCTACTTATAATATCTGCTGCATAACTTATCTAAAGGGGGTTTTGTCTTATCCGGAAGCACGGCAAGAATGGAGACGTTGCTTTTAGATTTCTATGCATGCAACACGCGTCATTCAATGCGTGTTCCTCAAGGTCTAAAGAAACTTGTCACAGAGCAAGTTTTAATGTTTGAATGACTCATCCCTCTTTTTGGAAATAACTTATGTGTGTTGAGAAACACGTGGCATTTGGGATATGTTTAATGCATGGGGATATTTTATAAGCTCCTCTCTGGACATTTGACTGAGTTACATTTATCCTAATTTGAGAGGCTAAATTCCCTATAAATAGTAGTACGTATCCTCCATTAAAGGCATCTCTAGAGAATCTCTGAAATTTAAGAGGTAGAAGACAACAGTGAGTAAAGGCACTGAAAGAGAAGGGGGATAGTCAATCATAAAAGTGTATTCTCTACATGTTATGGACTTCGAGTCATTCAAATTCATGAGGTTTTATTGCTCTAAGATATGCATTCAAACTGACTATTCAGTTATTGCAATATCCTTTTCCTCTTGTCTTTTTTTTTTGTCTTATTCACAAGTGACGTTTGAGAAGGAACGCTCTTGGCAGAACGGCTACGCGACGGTTTAGGCTGTCTTGAGACAGGCTCTCCCTCCCTATTTCTCTGGAAGGGTGGTTGTATTGGTTCATATGTATTAGTTGTTGAAATTCATTCTAATAATCTTAATGCAATTTTATCTACTAATCTAACTTAATCTTCTAGATTGTTTTAAAACAAACCCTATGCTAATCACAATTCATCTAAGCTAAGTTAATCCTTATTTTTAATTACTTGAAATCCATTTAAAAATATTTATCAAATACCAAAAATACCCCTCTCACCATTATTTTCAAAATGTAACCCAAATTACAGTAATTTGACAAGTTCTGCATGAAAAGATCAAATTCGGAGTTGGAATATTTTTTTGGACGTCCAAAGGTCCTAAATTCGACCCAAAACAACATCAAGGGAAAAACGGTCATGTTTTCTTACAATCTTGAAACTAGGCGGTAGTATATTTGTTGGAATGCATTTTCAGCCTAGAATTCATTTATACTGTCAGAAATGGATTTTGGGGAACAATGAAGCACGTGAGGGCCACTGGGGGGTATTTTGGTATTTTCACAAAATTTGTGAGGATTTCAATGACATTTGATTCAAATGGATTTAGGCTTGAGAATTAAGATCATAGATGAAAAGATGCCAAACTCAAGCCTCCAGAACCTACAAAGATCAAAAAGCAAACTTTTTGTGCAAATTGGGGTGTCTACAGCTGCCCCTTCTTGTCAGAATCGCAAGCGGTGAAAGACAAAGACATAAAACTGAGTTGCAAGGTTCACAAAAAGATTTTACTCGAATCGAATCAAATCAATCTTCACATATTGAACTTCCAAAGGATCAAAGGAAAAAGCTAATTTGGGGGCTATGCCTCTGCCCAAACCATAAAAGGGGTTCTTTTCTAGGAATTACTCATTGCCTAGAGTTCAAAGGTATTTTGATGAAGAATTTTTTGTGGAAGTTCAACATATGAAAAAAAAGAATTTGATTTTAAGAAAAATTCAATTCGTGAACTTAGAGATAGATGAAGACCATGACTTATTGAGTTCAATTTCATCTTCATTTGCCTCCCTCAAAAGATTGGACGAGTCCCAACCTCATTGATTATTGTCGCATGACTGTCTAAGACCAAGTCTACATATGGGACGAGATCTGAAAGGGGACATAAATACTTTTGACTCAACTGACACTTACAATATGAATAGTCTTCTTTTCCTTGATCTTGCTTTCTGCTTTCATTTCTTTGACCTTCTCTCAGAGTTAAATTCTTTCCATCGTCTTCAAATGATTCTTTTGGGATGAATGGGGCCATCTCTTTAAGTCACGTCCCTTGAGAATGATCTCCATGCCGCTTTGCCAATTTGTGGGGCATCTTTTAGGTAACGTCCCTTGAGAATTGAAAGTTTGTGCTCCTTCATGGGGCTTTGACCTCAAATGTAGCTTCTGAATATATTCCTCCAAAGGTATGATGGCATGCTCCATTAAGACTGTGCTGGTATTCTATATTCTAGTCTGCTTCCTGCAATATCTAGACAGATGGTGAAAGACAAGAAGATAACATTTTATATTGAAAATGAGAGTGCAAGGAAAGAATTGTCAAACCCCATTTTTGTTTGTTTAAATTTTCTTTCACACCGATATGATTAAGATAATTAAGCTAAATTCTTCTAGATAAATACCAAAAATCATATGCAATAGTCAAATATTGAAAACATTTCTTCAGTTTACCAAAGTCCACTAAGCTCATCCCCAATGATTATCGAAGTTATCACAATCTTCTAGAGTGTTGAAAAACTGACAAAGTCTAGTCTGGTCGAATCAAAACTACTGAAGAGGATAATGGACCATGCTCCTTGAAATAATGATGATACCATTAACGATAAAGTAATTGATTCTATTTGACTGCTCCATCTTGCTCCAATGAGAATGAGTTGAGATGATGATTGACTTCTTTTCACAACTATCTGGTTTACACTACTCAAGATCATTCACAAATGGTAATTTTTCTTCTCTTTTTTTTTTCTTTCCTTCTTTTTTGTTTCTTTCTTTTTACCATTTTGATTTAGATGTATCTCCTAAGTCTTGTAAATGCCTGACTCTTCATCCTTCCACATGCTGAATATCTTGTAAATTTCCACCATACTTGTAATATTTGATTCTCCGTAGTTGACTATCTTGCCCGTAGTAGATATCGGTATGTCGCTTCAGACCATAAATTCTATCAGCACAAATTAATACCAGATTAAGACAATGCCTCCACTAAATGTTACATTGATCAAAGAGGACTTAAAAGTAGTATGAGACAAAGGCTGGTTTTAGGGTTTGAAAAAAAGGAAATAAGACTCAAAAGAAATCTTTTTTTTCAAAATAGTTTGACCAGGACTTACTTGATTTGAAAGAATCTCTCCTTTGAATTGTGACATCCCCATTTGTAAACATTTCCCAGTTTTACTTTTCTAATTTTTGAAGCATTTGATTTCTTTTTCCTTTATCACTTCGTCTCCTTTTTCACTTTTGAACATCCAACATTGATTTCTCCACTTTTAAGGATTTTCAAACTGTTCCCAAAATTATCCTTGACGTTTGACATTTGACCTAGTTTGGGGTGATCAGTCCCTGTTTGGGTCAATGAAAGATATATAAGGCTCAAAGGGTTTGATTAGGGATTTTGACATTTAAAGGTTCTAAAAGAAAGATGGCCTCATCATTTCAGAGTAATACTTAGTTAAAGAAAAATGTCCATATATCTGGCTTAAATAGTTCAAGAAAACTCTCCACATTTTTCTAAAGAATGCACGCTTCATATTTGTGGAGTTCAACCTTCATGATAGGATCACCGCTTCGAAAAATGCATGCTCTTCCTGTTGTTGCAAAGGCTAACCACATGCCTTTGATTGATTATCCATTAAATTTCCCCAATTTTAATTTGGTTCACTTTTGTTGGTTCAAATTCCTTTTTACATGATCATATCAAAATCAATCTGAGGTATACTCTATTGACGTGAATTGGATAAAACAAATGCCTTAGTTTCTCTTTTGATAACGTTCTCTTACTTTTGTCGATTCAACTTTCCTTTGACATGATTATATATGCACCGAACTAAGTTATACTCTATTGACATGAATCGGATACAAAATTCCCCAGTTTCACTTCTGAGTAGTAGAGCCTACATCCAAACCAAACGTGTCTTTGATAAGTCCAGCTAATGACTTTATGTCAATCTTTCATTTTCCTTGAAGACAATATAACTTTGATTTTCATTTTGTACGGGTCACATTCGGTCCCTGAGTTTACAAATTTAATCTTTCCGATGTTTGAGTGTGCATTATTTTCTGTGTTTCATGAAACATGTACAAGAATTATCAAAAGCATATTGATATGAAATGAACATCAAAATGAGATTTTTTTTTTAATTTAAATTATCACTAAAGATACATTCCCCAAGGTCAAGGGAAAAAAAGCATAACCTTAGGAAAGGGGATATAGCTTTATTATTCTCTTGCTACGTCTGAGGTAATGTGTGATTCCTTGGCCACGTGTTATTTTCTGTTCTTATATCTTAAACTTTCTACCATTCTGAGGCACTTTATTCAAGCGAATCATTACTCCATTATGAGGAGACTAGATTCTTCTCAAAGGTATTAGGATTAGGCCCAATGCAGATGCATGAAAATGTGATGCAGACATGACTTCCCCAAAGGGATGAATGCAATATGAATGACTTTTGGGGTTGGCGAGCTGCACTTCCTAAAGAATGCTACCTAGATGAAAAATTTTCTTTTTCTTTTCCTTTTTTTTTTGGGATTAACGAACCACCCAAACGACACAAGAGTAACCTTGAAAGGGGAGAAAGGGAGCTGGCAAACAGCTTAGAGGGTTGGCGAACCACCAAAAAGGGGAGAACTGGCTGGCAAGCCACCTAGAATTTTAACTCACGATCAAATAACTAAATTAAAGGGGCAGTCAAACTGTCTAAATGACACAAGAGTAGCCTTGAAAGGAAAGAAAGGGAGCTGGTGAACCGCTCAGAGGGCTAGCAAACTGCCCGAACGGGGAGAATTGACTGGCGAAACACCTAGAAGGTTAACTCATAGTCAATTAACAATTTATTCAAAGGGGATGGCGACCCACCAAAACAACACAAAAGCAACCTTGAAGGGGAGAAGGGAAGCTGGCGAACCGCTCAGAGGGCTGGCAAACTGCCCGAACGAGGAGAACTGGCTGGCGAACAGCCTAGAAGGTTGACTAATGTCCTAATAACAACTTTTTAAAGAGGCTAGCAAACCGCCTATGAGACGCAAAAGCAACCATGAAAGGGGAGAAAGGGAACTGGCGAACTGCTCAGTGGGCTGATGAACGCCCGAAAGGGGAGAACTGGCTAGCGAACCACCTAGAAGGTTGACTAATGGTTTAATAACAACTTTTTTAAACGACATAAAACAACCTTGAAAAGGGAGAAGGGGAGCTGACGAACCACTCAGAAGGCTAGTGAACCACCCGAAAGGGGAGAACTGGCTGGCAAACTGTAGTGACCCGTGTCTTTAAATTATAATTAATATAATTTAATTATAATTACCAATAAATCCTTGTGAAAGATTATGTAGAATTGTGTATTTAAATAATTGAAATATGTAGGATTTGTAATTACAACTAATTATAGGGTCTATTGTGTAATATCAGAAACTATGGGGTCACTTTAGTTATTTTAAAACCTTATGGAAACAAGGGTTTGTGTTGGACGTTTGAAGCTAAGGGGATGGAGGTGCCATTGGCTTGGTCATTAGGGTTGTAAGAGACTTTTACTATGTCATTTGAATAAGAGAGAAAGGGATTGTGTGACCTCCCACTAATTCACGTAACATCAAAGGAGGAGAGAGAATTTGTTTCTATACGTTTGAACAAGAGAGAAAGAAGATTAGAAAAGGGTTTTGTTGTAGAGAAAAGAGAGAAGAAAGAAAGAAGGAAGAAGAAGAAGGAAAAGGCTGCAAAGAGAAGATTGATGGGTGATCCATGATGCCGAATTGTTGCAGAAAAAGCATAAGAAACGAGGTAGGGATTCCTGTGTTTCTACGAAAACTGATTTTATGGATCATTCAATGCTATAGATATAAACGGATGCATGTTTGATGTGAAAGCATGGAGATCTAAGATCTAGAGAAACTAGAAGGAATATTGCCATGTTGTTTGATTCACATGTTAACTTGTGTTGCTGTGTTTCATGTGTTATTATAAGTTCTTATAAATCATATTTATGTTTTTTGATCAATGATTGATTATTTGTTAATTACTTATTTAGACCTATGGAAATAAAGTAGGTTTTATGTGTTTGTTGTTTGGATCATATGAGTAGGCTTTAGAGATTGATTTGTAATCATTAACATCTTAGAAAACACTAGGTTTGAGTAGAGGTACAAAGCCCTAGAAGAAAACCCAGAAAATTGGCTAAATTTTCCTTTCAGTAGGAGTCTTGGCAGATACCGAGTAGCTAACGAAATTCCCCAGAAAAACTAGTTCTCTGGACTTGCTACAGAGCCTCGGTAGGACATCTACCAAACTTTGGTATGAACCTTGGTAGCTACTGAGCACCTACCAAGTATATATTATTTATTTGATATTTTTCTTGGATTCTCATGTAAATTGGGAACACAATGGTCTAAGTTTGAGGTCAATCCGATGCATATAAAAATAATTATAAATTAAACACTGATGAGGTATCAAAACTACAGAATGCTGCAGAATGCACTTTGGTAGGAGTCTCGGCAGCTACCGAACTCCTACTGAGGTCCAAATGGTTTGAAAATTTGAGAGAAGATTCCCTAGAGGGTTGTGAAAATGTCCATATAGTTGGTTTGTGTGCAAAAGGTCTAGAATTTGTCGAATCGTGTGAAGTGTAACAGAAGGTCCAAAATTCAGGATTATCGGATTGATTTGAATGGTATATGAGGTGATATTAACTTGAAGGTTTTGGACATGATCATAGGACCTCAATATAGGATTAGTATGATTAGAAATGGTCACATAGGACCTGATTGGTTGATAGGTGCTTTTAGCATCCAATGTTGACTTAGGTTTGACTTGGATTGACTGCTATATAATATAACTTGTGTTTGAATTTGATGATGTTTGACTTGAATGACTGATTGAGGGTAATGTGAGTATCAAAGACTGTGTATGATGTTTGTGGTTGAATGACTTGAAATTGTGATTGTGGATAGGTGAGCTTCCACCATGGGTGAAAGTCCCTTAAGGTAAGAACATGGATGGGTGAGCTTACACCGTGGGTGAAAGTCTCTAAAGGTAATGCGTGGTAAGGGTGTACTCCACCGTGGGCGAAATTCCCAAAAGGAAAGGTCTTGTAAGGGTGTATTCCACTATGGGTGAAAGTCTCTAAAGGAAAGGTTGGTACTGTTGTATTCCACCATGGGTGAGAGTCCCTAAAGGAAGAGTTGATTACTGGCGAGCTTCCACCATGTGTGCAAGTCCCTAAACGGAATGTGAGTTTACTGGTGTATTCCACCGTGAGTGCAAGTCTCTTAAGGAATAGGAATGGTGTTTCTACTGTGGGTGCAAGTCCTTAAAATGATGGGTCATATGGTCGTGAGTTGGAATGAGCACCTGACTAGGCTAAGCTTGGTTACACCCTGCATTGCATTGCACTCATTTCACTCCATGCTTGCATCATCCACTTGCATTGCATTGCACTTGTGTTTGAGTTGACTGTGAAGGATTATCATTATGACTTGTTTGATTGTGAATATGAATGTGATTTTGGTTAATGATCATAGTAAGGTGGGACCTTGAAGTTAATGGTCGTAGCATGGTGGGACCATGTGGTTACGGGTGTATTTTCACCGTGGGTGCAAGTCCCTAAAGGAATGGTACATGAGACTTCTTCCGTGGGCGCAAGTCCCTAAAAGAATGGTTATGTGAATACTGTAGTGAACATAGCTAGACTATGTGTATGATTATGTGATTATGTGATTAAGGGTGTACTTCCACTGTGGGTGCAAGTCCCTAAAGGAATGGTACAGGAGACTTCCTCCGTGGGTGCAAGTCCCTAAAAGAATGGTTATGTGCAAGATATGTAATAAATGTTTACGTGGTTACCTGGCCATAGAATGGTGGGACCATGTGGTGCTTGGTTATGTGTTGTCTGGTTGTAGCATGGTGGGACCATGTGGTATATGTTTATATGTTGATTGGGCGTAACATGGTGGGAACTTGTAGTGTTGTTGTGGAACATAGTTAGACTATGTAATTGTTGTAATCTTTGTGGTTGTGTCACATGGTAGGACCATGTGCATGCATGTATGCTTGTTTGGTTTAGAGCATGGTTGGACCATGTAGAATATGCTGAAACATGATGGGATTATGTGGGTAGCATAGACATAGTGGGACTATGGGATTAGTGACTGTTGACTTAATATGATTTGGTATTGTATGATTTTCCATGTTAATAATGAATCCATATGATGATTGTATTATTCATACTAGTATGTGAGATTTAGGATGATGTTATGATTAAATACATATGATTATAGTATTATATGATGATTGAAATGCAAGTAATGAATTGTATTGTTATGCATGCATAAAAGTAGATATTGTAGTCTCGTTGGATGTCTCTACTAGGCTTCGGTTGATCCTAATCTCTACAGGTTATCAGATTGTTTGAGTCCTGGCTCGCTTCTAGAGAGGAGATCTTACTGTTAAGATGCTTTTACTTTTTGAGACTACATGACTTACTTTATTTGGTTTTTATTTTATTTGGTTTGACCCTTAGAGGGCAGAATTGTAATAGATGTTATTTGGATTACTTTATTTGTGGGTTGA
>JAUPMG010130863.1:0-11498 GCA_031762675.1 Pachysandra terminalis | reverse complement strand
CGTGGATTCTACTCAAATCAAAACAGAGCATGTTTAGCCTAAAATCATGACAAATATTCGGTCATCAATTCCATACTTGTAGCTGATTCTATTTTTGTATTATATAGCTGTCTGCTGTAAACTTTAGCATAATTCTAGCATTACCGTATATGTATTTCCTAAATTAGCTTCTCTTCATTCTTGTATATAACAATACAGATCTCTATCAATGAAAGTGTGGGAATATATTCATTGAAACCTCTACAGTACTTATTCTCTATATAACATACAAATGATTCCAACAATTTAACAGGTTGAGTCATTCAGACGCCATACTACAAATTGCACTTAACTTACATTTTTATTTGGTTACCACCTAAGGTCACATTAAAACAAATTCATACTAAACTATTTCTCAGCTTCTATGTCAAAAGTATACTAAGACTTTATATGGAAAGTACACCGTTTAAAACATTGCTTCAATATGGGCAAGAAGCTTTCCTCAAGATGTTGTCCTCCCCGAGTTCATGTAACATTTTCCAGAATGTAAGTTTATTTTTGATGGTTAACTTTTTTATGTATTATTTTCAAGCACTACAAAATTAATGGCATTTACTGGTAGCCTAAAAACACCGGTAAAAGCCCAAAAACTGCCGCTAAAGCCATCGGTGGTGGCCATAGACAACACCGAAGAAATGCCCGTTTTGAAAGCTTTCAGCGACAGTTTTAGCGGCGGATCAAAGGATCCGTCCCATTTAGGTCTTGGTCTGTAGTGGGGGTTTTAACCGCCGCGATTTTTTTTGTTTTTGAAATTGATATTGTATCTTTTTGCAGCGGTCATAACTGCCGCTAAAATATTTTTGAAATTTGAAATGTAAAACTTTAATGGCGGTCACCTCATTTCGGTCTGAAGGGCCAAAAAAAAATTTCAATAAGAAACTTTTTTTATTATCTTTTTATTTATATAAAAGAAATGGCAAAGTTTCATCGAAATTTAAAGAAATTTTATTTCGATGATTTTAATAAAATAATTTATTTTTAAAATTATTATTTTAATTAAAAATTTTGGAAAATTTCAAACTTTTTTGTCAAAAATATTTTAGAGCAAAATTTTAGAATTTAGATTTTGCCTACTTAAACGAAAATGAGAAATTTCAACGAAATTTAAAATCTTAACATATATTAATAAATAGATAAGGCTGTAAATGAGTTGAGCCAAGCCGAGCTTTAGGCTCAGGCTTAACTCAAGCTTGCTGAAAAAAATTGGAATCAGCCTAAATTCAGGATCGTTAAAATATTTTAGACTCAAGCTCAGCTTGTAGAAAACTCGACTCGTAAAAGGCTCGACTTGCAAAAAAAGCTTAGCTACTTAGTCTAAATACAATAATATTATAGTTGATGATTATTATTATGTAGCATAATATATTAACATATATTTTTAATATTATATAAGATATAAGAATATAGATGTATAATTTGATAAACAAACCGAGTTGAACTTTAATCAAGTCGAGACTATCCGAACTCAGCTCAAGCTCATTAAGTTAATGAGCTTTTTTTCTGGTTCAGACTCGGTTCGTGAGCCTAATTATAGAGCTCAAGTTCGGCTCATACGAACTGAGCTAACTCGGCTTGTTGATACCAATTAAATAGGTACAAAACTAATTTTCAAAAAATGTGTAAGAATGTAATTTTAAAAAGTTAATGTATATAGGTATAAAATTGAAATATTAAAAAATATATTTACAAATGAGTAATTATAAAATTTTAGGAAAACCAGGTATAAAACTAGTTTTAAGAAAATTTGTGTAAAACTATAATTTTAAAAAATTAATGTGTATAGGTATAAAATTGTAATATTAGAAAATATATTTACAAAAGAGTAATTATATGGGTAATTCGAGAATACATTGATCACCCTGTGTAAGGGTACATCGGTTCTTGATTTCCTAGAAGGAAGATAGCTGCCAAAGGGAGTTCTCCTTCGAAACATACGAATTCATTAAAGTACTTCATACATTGAATTGTCCCCTAAAAAGGTTGTTTGAGACGGATTCTCAGAATGGAAAGCACATGGTGAAAACCTCACCGATTTATAAATATCTGCTTTCTAACTTATCTAAAGGGGGTTTTGTCTTATCTGGAATGACGGCAGGAATGGTGACGTTGCTCTTTGGGATTTGTATGAAAGCAACACACGTTATCAGAACTGTGTTGCTCAAGTTTCAAAGCAACCTTTCGCAGAGCAGTTTTTAAGGTTTGAAATGATTTGGTCTCTTTCTTTAGAAGTAAATTAGTCGTGTTGAAGTACACGAGTCCCACAAGATATTATCCAGGAACACGTGTCACTCAGGATTTGCTTAGCACTCGAGGGTCCCCCTCTAAACGCTTAGCCGAGTGACACTTGTCCTCCTGAGAACGGGAAACTCTCTACAAATACCAGTACCCATCCTCCATTGAAGAGGATCGGAGATCTGAATTAGAAACCAGAAAACTCTGAAACCCTGAACAACAGTGAATAAAGACACTGAAAGAGAAAGAAAATTATTTTCAACCTGTGAGATTTGCTGCTCTATGGTTGCATTTAACTACCTCCTTCAGTTATTGCAGCTCCCTCTTCCTTCTTGTCCCTTCTCTTTGTCTTCTTTACAGTAAAAGTTGACAAGGAACGCTCTTGACAGAACGGCTGCACAACGGTTTAGGCTGTTTTGAGACAGACTTTCCTACCTTTTCTCTGGGTAGATGATTGTATTGGTCCGAATATATTAGTTGCCTTTCTATTCTAATATATTTAGTCTTTTACAAATCCGTCATCACCATTTTTGGCGACTTCACTGGAGAGTCTTTAGTCGTTTCCTTTCATCATCTCCAACTTACTACTGTTTTCATCCTATCATTACTTCATGGATCCATATGCTTCCAACACTACTCCTTCTGTACAAGATGTCCTAGAACAGAATCCTCCTCAGGATCTTGTTCCTCCTTAGAACCCTGAAGAGATGGTTACATCTCTTAGGGCAACCATTGCTGCTTTGCAGGTTCAGTTGGATGCTTTGCTCAACAACAAACCAGTTCCCAACCCCTCAGCAAACTCTCCTGTCAAAACCTCTCCTAATATGAATCCTTCTTCATGTATCCCCGTATCTTCATCTGCACCCAAACCAAGCTTTGTCACCATTGCAGATGTCCAAGCTCTTTTACAAAAGTCCCAGTCTAGAGATACAGATTGGATTAGCACTGACTTTTGTCCTCCGTACCCAGAAGCTCTCCTCAACTTACCTTACCCCACGGACTATGAAGCTCATGTCTTTCCCCAATTTTCAGGGTAGACTGGGAATGTTAGGGAGCATGTTAGTCACTTCATTGAGGCACTAGGAGCTTATGCCGACAACAAAGAACTCCGTCTGAGGGAGTTCTCCAAAGCACTCTCCGAGAAGGCTTACACCTGGTACAACAGGTTGGAGCTCGGCTCTGTGCATGCCTGGCAATATATGGTGTCGCTGTTGCACAAATTCTTCATTACTGACGAGAAGCTCACCATCATCGATCTCAGCCGGGAGAGGCAATAGCAGGAGGAAGACCTGGTCCAATACGTCAAACACTTTAGGGACCTGGTGATCACCTGCACAGAGGCGGTTTTGGAGGAGAAGTTTGTTAGAATCTGCATCAACGGTATGCTCCCACCATATCGCATCCATATAGAGAATCACGAGATCAAGAGCTTCACCAAGCTCTATGAGCATGCCAAGCGAACGAATGCCTCTATCGCTATTCCCGAGAAGAGGATAGAGAGGAAGCACGCTTTGGCTGTTACTACAGAAAAAGAGGAAGAGCCTATTCCTAAGAGGAAAGGCAGGCCTAGCAGCACCATCGACAACAACTGTGAGAGACGTGCGCCTCCGCCGGAAGCCACCTGTTCTCCTGCTCAGTTGGATGCCTTGCTCGAGGAATGGATTAAGGATGACCGTGTCCTACTGCCACCTATTGAGAAGGAACCCTCAGAGGCTGACAAACGGTCCCCATGGTATTGCAAGTTCCACCGTCATACCTGTCACTCCACCTTCGACTGTTAGGCTCTGAGGATGCTCTTCCATGCTAGGCTGGCCGTTGGAGTTATTGAACTATCGGATGCAAAAGTGCACACTGACCCTCTTCCTCAACACAGAGGAAAAGGGAGGGAAACTGCGTGCATGATGTCCATCTTTACCAACCGGCAGAAGTCAGACCCCTAGTCCAGCCAGGTAACACGCAGTCCCACAAAGTCCAGATGTTCTTTGAAGATATGCAATTCACCTCAGAGATGTAGGCGGAGGCTACCCAGGCACTGCTGGGAATCATGAAGTACCATTTCCAGTGCTTCAACTGCCAGGAAGCCTCCATACACCACTCACCACGACTTGGAAAGCATGCCATCACTTTCTCGGAAGAAGAAATGATGGCGTCTTCAGAGGACCACAACAAACCCTTATACGTGAATGCCACCTTACAAGGTGTGAAAGTTCGAAGGGCGCTGGTGGATGGTGGCTCTGCAGTCAACCTCATCCCTCTAAAGATCCTGGAGGCTATTGGTGTTTCCAGCAAGTGCATCATTCCTAGCCAGATCCGGATTATGGGTTTTGATACTCAGTGGCAGCAGACCATGGGCTACATCTCTCTCAACCTCTGTGTGGGTTCATTCAGATTCCCTACCACCTTCCACGTCATTGATGACAGGGCGGTGTTTCACGCACTGTTAGGCTTGCCTTGGATCCACATGGCGAAGGTGGTACCCTCCACCTATCATCAGTGTTTGAAGGAGATCTGGAATGGGAAGCTTGTCAGAGTGGTGGCAGGACCCTTCCCCTTTGATGAGTCAGAAACCCACTACGCTGAGGCGAATCACTATGACGGGTTTGCTCCGGAGGGGAAATGCTGCGTTTCCAAGCCCCAAGGGACTCTGCTACCCTTGTGGGCTACCCTGGAACCCGCTCGCTCAGGACCGCCTCCTTCAGTTACATCCTCATCAACATCATCGTCTTCAAAATCATCCTCATCGGCACCAGCTCCTTTGGAAGGCCCTCGATCTTTGAAGGCTCGCTGTTTAAGGGTAGGCCTCCCAGATGGGAGACATGTCTACCGCTTATAGCAATCACAGGGGGCTCCATCCGCTGACGTCTTGCAGTGCGCCCCTGATGAAGAAATGCCAGAAGCTCCCGAATCCAAAGTTGACCCAGCCCCGAAACACCTACAAGACGGTGTTCAGGCTGTTCAGGAAGAGTTAACCACTGTTGACCTTGGAGAAGATCCAACCGTCAACAAGTCTGTATAGATCTCTTCCTCCCTTGAGTCATCTCACAAGGAGGCCTTTATAGCACTGCTCTCCCAGTACAATGACTTTTTCGCATGGAGCTATGAAGATATGCCAGGCCTTGATCCTGCAGTAGTGACTCACATACTTCACATCTCCCCTGAAATGCGTCTTGTCAAGCAAGCATCGAGGACCTTCAGGCCGGACACTAAGCTGCAGATCAAGGCTGAAGTTGAGAAGCTTCTACAGGCAGGCTTCATCAAACCTATCCAACATCCTTCTTGGTTGTCCAACATAGTTCCTGTAAGGAAGACAAATGGACAGATTAGATGTTGTGTAGATTTTAGAGATCTCAATAAAGCATGTCCAAGGGACGATTTCCCTTTGCCTAAAATGGATATACTAATTGATTCCGCAGAAGGGAATGAGATGTTCTCCTTCATGGACGGATTCTCGGGGTACAACCAGATTCTCATGGACTTGAAGGATGCTAAAAAGACTGCATTCAGAACCCCTTTGGGGAACTTCTACTATACAGTCATGCCTTTTGGCCTCAAGAATGTTGGATCAATTTACCAAAGGGCTGTGACTGCTATATTCCATGACATGATGCATGGGGAAGTTGAAGACTACGTGGATGATCTAGTTATCAAGTCAGCCAAGAAGGAAGATCATCTCGCCATCTTGGAGAGAGTGTTTCAGAGGTGCCGAATATATAAAATCAAGATAAATCCCTCGAAGTGTGCCTTCGGGGTTTCCTCTGGGAAGTTCCTTGGGTTTATTGTCCATAGGAACGGGATAGACTTGGATCCCACGAAGGGAAAAACTGTCATTGACTTGACTCATCCCACGACCCAAATGGAGCTGAAGTCCTTCCTTGGACGGGTATCCTACATCTGGAGGTTCATACCTAGACTTTCCGCCTACTTAGTCCCCCTCATGCCACTTTTGAAGAAGAATGCTCCTTTCTACTGGAAGGAAGAACAACAACAAGCATTCGAAGCCGTCAAACGAGTGCGCACTCACCCTCACACCATGATGGCTCCAATTTGAGGGAAGCCACTCTGGTTGTACATCACCTTTACTGATCGGGCTATAGGAGGTCTGCTTGCTCAGGAGGACGAGCAAGGCTTCAAGAAACCTGTCTACTACATCAGCAGACTTCTGCAGGGGGCTAAGATCAGATACTCCAGGATAGACAAGTCTTGTCTTACCTTGGTACATATGGTGTACAGATGGAAGCACTATCTACATACACTTACTATTCACCTGGTGACCATGAGCGACCCCGTTAAGTATCTCCTTTCTCAGCCAATTCTTTATGGAAGGCACATCAAATGGCTACTCCAGCTAGCCCAATTTGAGATTGTATGCGAGACACTAACAGCTATCAAGGGGCAGGCAGTTGCTGATCTGCTGGCTGCCTTCTCCACTCACGAAGAGGAGGATGAAATTAGGAGTGAGGTATCTGTGGTTTCTGAAGAGGAATGGCAGATGAAGTTCGACGGCTCATCCAACTCGTAGGGCGGCGGAGCAGGGATTGAGCTGATCGCGCCCAGCGGAGAACTGTTTTCCTTATCCTTCAAACTGGATTTCCCATGCACAAACAACATAGCAAAGTATGAAGCCTTGCTGATTGGCCTATCTCTTGCACGCCAGCTAAATGTTCAGAGCATCCGGGTCTTAGGAGACTCTTCCTTGGTTATCTCTCAAATCAATGAAGGGTTTGCAGTCAAAGAACCGGACCTAGTTCCTTATAGAACAGCTATACAGGCTCTCCTTCGAAGGTTCTCAAGATATTCCTTGACTCACACCATGAGGAGCAAGAACAAGCATGCTGATGCCTTGGCTAACTTGGGAAGTAGACTCCAGTTCAAGGTTGAAGCAACTACCCTGGAATTTGTCCGAAGGACTACTCTCTCTACTCAGATTCTTCAAGAAGATGGGGAACCCATTCCGGAAGAAGACTGGAGGTATCAGATCGTCTTCGATCTGGAGAATCTTTCCCACCGGACTCTTACTACTCCTTTGAAGATCCTGGTTAATTTTACCAGATAAGGTAAGGCTCTCTACTATAAAGGAGTGAGTGGAGCTCTCTTCAGATGCATTGAGCCGGAGGAAGCCAAAGAGAAGATGCAGACCATGAACGATGATACCTGCAGACTCCTTGATTCCATTGCCCCATACAGATGACTTCAGAGATCAGGAGTGTACTGGCCTTCCCTGGCGTTTGAAGCTGCTAGGCTACAGCTTTCTTGCGCCAAATACCAAGAGCCACCTGATGTTGCTGAGGCTTTCCCTGTCTATGTGTTTACAGACTGGAGGGAACCATACTTCAAGTTCCTTCGAGATGGCATCCTACCTTCAGACAGGTTTGAGGCTCTTCAGCTCAAACGAAAGGTCCCTCGATTCTACATAGAGGAAGGAGAGCTGTTTCGAAGGAGCTTCAATGACACCCCTCTGCGTTGCTTGGGTACACAGGAAATCTTCATTGTCCTTCGAGAGGTCCACGACGGCACATTCGAACCACATCAAGGAAAGAAGAAGTTATACAAGCAACTCCAAGACATAGGCTACTACTGGCTTACCATGGAAGCAGACGCAGTAGACTTTGTGAAGATGTGCGTGAATTGCCAGATCCAGGATGGCATCCCCCGTAAAACTTCTTAGGAAATGCAGTCAATCATCACTCCATGGCACTTTCATACTTGGGGTCTAGATTTAATTGGACCTATTAACCCTAGGAGTTGGTGTGGGAATTCTTGGATCTTGGTGGCTGCGGAGTACTTCACAAAATGGGTAGAAGTCGTCTCCCTGAGGAGAGCCAATGGAGCTTCTGTAGCACAGTTCATCTGGGATAACATTGTTCTCTGCTTTGGTCCACCTCAAAGGATCATCACAGACAATGGAACCTCCATCAACAGGCCAGTCAGAGAGATCATTGTGCATTACCGGATTCTCCACAACAAAGCTACTCCTTACTATCCTCAAGGGAGTGGTCAAGCTGAAGCCACTAACAAGACCTTGATCAGGATTTTGAGCAAGATGGTGTACGACCAACCCACAAGATGGAATGAGTCTTTATCTCAAGCCTTGTGGGCATACAGGGTAAGTAAACACAGAGCTACGAATGCAACTCCCTTCTCACTAGTATTTGGAGCAGAAGCTCTTCTCCCGATGGAGCTACAAGTTGCCTCAACAAGGATCCTACATGCTAGTGGCGTGGATTGGGACTTCAGAGATTTTTCCCTCCTACGCGCTCAAGAGTTAGACAATCTGGATGAGAGGAGGCAAAAAGCTCTGGAAAGCAATCTGCACTACCATCAGATCATACCTCAAGCCTACAACAAACTGGTTAGGCCAAGAAGTTTCCAAGTTGGTGAGCTAGTCCTACGAGCCACTTGGTATACTAGGAGCACTGCTGTAAAGCCCGAGTTCTCTCCTAAGTGGGAAGCTCATTTTAAAGTTATCTTAGCTCAATCCTCGGGGTACTATAAGATCAGTCCATTAGAAGAAAATGCAACTCAGGAATTTGTAAATGGAAAATGGCTGAGAAAATATTTTTATTAATGAAGATTTGTTTTAATACAAAAGAATCTTTCATTACAAAGAATATACGAGTACAAAAGCAACAAATTACAAGAAAGATAGAATATCAAGGAGCCCCAGTCAGTTGAGATTCAGTTACACCTTCGAAGGCACCTTCGAGAAGTCTAAGTCTGGAAGCACCTGGCACAGGAAGGGAAGCCCTTATAAGTGCAGCCTGCACCCCCATGAGCTTAGCTTGCTCTTCAGCTACTTCTCGCGCTGCTTCTTCCATATCATGCTGAATTAGTAGTTGTTCTTCTACGACTTTTTTCATCATCGATTCTCCTCCACTTGTCTCATATCAGCCTTACACTTCTCGAAGGCATCCTGACACTTCTTCATTTCCTTTGACCGGGCTGCAGCAAGATCCTCCAGTGCTTTGACCTTGCTGCATTTCTGCACCTTGACCCTCAGCTGCTCCAGCCAATTGACTAGTCACTCCAATTCGAACCTCATATTTCAAATTTTCCACTGTCCTTCCCCAGACGGCTAGATCCTATTCAGTGATACTATGCAGGGTCCTTAGACTCACGATCTTCAGAAGCCTGCATAGTTCCTTATATTTGAATTGTTTGAACCTAGGATCTAACCGTGCTGTCTCGGGCACAATCTCCCCGTAAGTCGCCCTGATCAGATCCATTTAATATCTTCTCTCAACATCTTCTAGATCCTCCACCTAATCAGGGGATAGCTCCCCCCTCTTCTGAATGGCGGGGATAGCAAAACTCCCACTCTTGCGCTTCAGTCCAACAATAGAAGTTAGAGTCTAGGTACCCGAGACCCCAACAACTGCTTGGGAAGACACTATAGGGGGAAGGTTCTACTGCGACCTCGAGTTCCTTTGGAGAAACGGCTTCAGAAATTTCTTCTACTATTGACTTCATTGGATCAGCAGCAGGCACAGTAGATTCTTGGACTGGTGCAACGGCAGGAACAACGCCTTCAGTGGGAGGAGCCGCTTCCGTATGTACACTTGCGGTCTCCACTGGTACGGATGACCGCCTAGAAGAGACCTCTTCTTCCTCCCCAGCAGCGGCGGCAATAACAGCAGCATCCTCAACCTCTATCTGTACAGGAGGAGCCGGCTCGCCTACACAAAAACCAATGTGTGCGCACATACTTTCCTTTCTACTGTCATTATAGGAACTTGATTCTTTCTGATCTTGTTGCCTTTTCTCTCATGGTGTAGGTTACTGATTATATTGGTTCATCTTCGAAGTGCAGTCCACATAGTATGGGCGGTCAGCATAGTATGGGCAGTCCCCCCCGTCCTTGTTCTGGATAAGGAGATGCCTACCTCTAATCATGAGGTTGAAGAAGAGGAGGGTCATGATATTAATGAAGGCAAACTCATGATTCTGACCTTATCGATATCAAAGCTAATACCTGACATCGCAACCTAGGGTCGGATAGGATGGCGTTAATAGCAGTAGTCTCTCCTAGTATCTCCCTTGCATCACGCTCGACTCAGAGAGGTGAGACTTTGATTTCTCTTTGCTAGCGTATGTTTCACTCTAAGCATATCCTTTGCTTATGTGAACTCATCGTCTTATTCCTTGCAGGTGAGTTGCCCATGCATCAATGTCCTTCCACTCTGGGTGTAGGGGATGCCAATACAGATACTCCCTTTGCAATGGAGGATACTCCTATTACTTCCTCAGTACATTCGAGGAAGAGATCGTTCACATGACAAAGGAGGGGGAGTAGTCCTCGCGCTCCCTCAGTGTCGAATCCTCCTAAACCGGTGAGAGTGCCTGATCCAATCATAGATGTACCCCTGGGATTCTTGATCCCTGGTGATGAGGGCGTTCTTGCTGTTGACGCCTCTATTGAGAGTGGTCATTCTCATGATTCTATTAATGATGGATTCTTGGACCTGGGAAGTGTGGATGCTTATGCTGATCCACTACTACCTCCCATTGAAGCGGAAACTTGCTTCATGCTCGTGAGGAAGATCTACATCTCCTTCAATTACGACAGTAGTCTTTGGAGGATCGTTGATTGCTATGGCAATTTTGGTACTGAGATATCTTTTTCCAGCCCTCGTCTTCAAGCCTTTTTCTACTCAGTTGTATGTTCGCTAGTTTGGACGTCTTCAGGAGACACATCTCTCTGCTCTTACCGTGGGGGATCTCCATGATATGCGAAACAAACTACAAGATCCCTTAGCAGCCGAGATGAAGCTAGATTAGTTGATAGCACACTTTGGCATCATGTAGAAAGCTTTGGGGAACAACTTTTACTCTCTATTAGAGTGATTGCCATACCCCCTTAGACTTCCATGCAACATCGCCCTTTAAGGCCATAGTACGTCCAGTACACCTTGCTGACTCATAAAGGTGGGTGAATGCATTTATCTTCAGATTCTCCACGACTAGACAGTAGTCCTTCATCATTCCATCGATGCACATCTGTACTAGGTTGTCTTTTGGGGCTGTCTCCCGGCAGTCAATTACAAGGTCATGGAATCGCCTCACGTATGGCTTAAGCCCTTCATCGGTTTTTTTGCCTTTTCTTTACCCAAGTTCATGAGGGTTAAACGTTCCTCAACAATGGAAAACTTTCGTAGGAAAGCTATTTTCATCGCCTCCCAGTTAGGGATAGATTCGTGGGGAATATTATCATACCAAGTGTAGGCACGATC
>JAUPMG010130852.1:0-11499 GCA_031762675.1 Pachysandra terminalis | reverse complement strand
ATTTCCCGAATTGCTCAATCTTTCTGGAGTCGGACCTAGGGATTAAGGTCGGATTCCATTTAGCTTCTAATCTAGCTAATTAGCAGGCGTATCCCAATTATCTAAATTAATTATGCCACTAAACGTAATTAACTCAGTAATCAGAATTAGGGATATTACATGGGATCACTGAAATGCTTTGATTTGGTTAATAATTTTAAGAAACGAAGGTTTATTAAGGCCAGAAGAAAGAATGATTTTCTTATGGATGATGTGTTGGCTCTCGGAAGTGGTGGAATCAGAATATGGTTGATATTGGAGGTGGGTCTTGGAGTTTTGTAGCTAGGAGAAGACTGTGACTGTTGTCACTTCTACTTTGAATATGGATGCCCCATTTAGTGAACTCATAGTTGAAAGAGGTCTTTTCCCACTCTATATGAGTTTAGATCATAGGTTCTCCTTCTATGACAATGTATTTGATCTGGTTCATGTAGCGAATGGATTGGGTGATGGAAGTCGTCCAGAGAAAATGGAGTTTTTTATGTCTGATGTCGACCAGATTCTGAGGATTGGAGGCAACACCTTTTATTGTGCAGATGAAGAGCACAAAAGGATCTTGACTCAGTTGATCAAGTGGTTTGGGTATAAGAAGTTGAAATGGGTTGTGGGAGAGAAGCTTGATGCTTTTGTACAGGGAAGTCTAAGGTTTATTCTCTCTCGCCAACGAGACCATGTGATGGTTGATTTTGGGTATGCTCTAGGATAGCAGACGATTCTTGTATCAGTAGAAGATGGCTTCATCCGATAAGATTTCACCAGAGTTACTTCGTGGGAGATGCTGTCAGATTATACTGTGACTATGCTCACTAGCACGGTGAAAGGGTTTTTTACTTGCAACTTTCACCAGTAAAATCCTTTTTCTTTCCTTTTTTTCAAAACCTTGACAGGGTATTTTTTTCAAACTCTTTTCTTATATTAGATTACTAAAGATTAGGTTTATTGGTCAGGGAATTTAGGTAAAAAGTAGAATAACATAAAATATTTTAATGGATGTCTTCTTATAAGGAGGAAACTATTGTTTCAGAAAGGTGGAGGGAGGTTACTACAATTTGTGCATACCTCAAGGGAGGTAACTGTAATTTACACTAAATTAAAACTAAATCCAATAGTTAATTAAGCTATTACAACCCATCCAAGAAAATCCATAATTAAACTAATTAATTGTTCTAGAGTTCATATGAACACCATAGCATTATCCTTATCCATTCATCAAGTCACCTATCAACCTGCAGCATGAAACGTTGCATGAGCTTGGAAGGCCAAGTAAGAACACCCACACATTTAGGAACTCACCGATTTCTGAAGTACAAACTAATACACACACACACACACACACACACATATATATATCCTTATCATCAAGTCACCTATCAACCTGCAACATGAAACGTTGCATGAGCTTGGAAGGCCAAGTAAGAACATTCACACATTTAGGAACTCACCAATTTCTGAAGTACAAACTAATACATATATATATATATATATATATATATATAAAACAATAAGATAACAAAGATATAACTTCAAATGAATGATGTTATGCAAGTGTTATGAGTATGTATCACACAAATGATTCTAGGATGAAATGCTCACAACAAAGAATACAATATGAATCAATGCGAGTGAACTGACTAATTTAATACTTCATGTTAAGTAGTCTTCACCCTACTTCACTGCCATTTCAAAATTTGGGAACTAGGTCGCCAGGAGTAGTCGGATACCCCTGAATTGATTTAATGGGGATTATACCCACGCTACAGTTGAACCTCAAATCTAACCTTTTAGGACTTTCATCCCAAGACGTAGAGCAACCTCAAATCAGACCTTTTGTGACTTTCATCCCAAGGCATAGAGCAACCTCAAATCTGACCTTTTGGGACTTCGAACCCAAGGCATAGAGAAACCTTCATAGGTCCTTTCAGTAGGACCTGATATTCACCTCCAAGACCCACTTAACATTGACATCAAACTAGTATGCACGTACATGTACCTTATCAAGTTATCATCTCACACACATAGAATCCCCAGTGATAACCTCCTTCAGAAATTATCCGAGTGCCCATACATATGGATAATCTATCGGAAGTCATCACTGGAATTCTGTTCCCAATAAATTCCACAAAATACCAACAACTATACAAATTTTGAACTGTTAATCATACACATGACCAACCCAACAAATCCCATTCAATCCAATACAATATTTGTATTATGTAGTTTATTCTGTAAGTTTAACAATATTAATTCCCACCCTGGGAACGTCAAGATATCAAAAAAATTAATTAATATAAATTAAGAAGTTGATATTCCAAATGCCAAAAACGATCTGATTAACAAAACTAATTTATAATACAATTTATCTTATGCAGGAAGTGGTTCCGCTGACAGTTAAATTTAATAGTATAATTTATCATATGATGGGAACGATCCCGTTAATAGAATAATTTAATAATACAATTTATCACATGTTGGGAACGATCCCGTTAACAAAATAATTTAATAATATAATTTATCACATGCCGGGAACGAACCCATTATCAAAACAATTTAATAATATAATTTATCACTTGTCGGGAATGATCCCGTTAATAGAATAATTTAATAATATAATTTATCACATGCCGGGAACGATCCCGTTAACAAAGTAATTTAATAATATAATTTATCACATGTCGAGAACTATCCCATTAACAGAATAATTTAATAATATGATTTATCACATGCCGAGAACGTTCCCGTTAACAAAATAATTTAATAATATAATTTATCACATGCCAGGAACGATCTCGTTAGCAGAATAATTTAATAATATAATTTATCACATGTCGAGAACAATCCTATTAATAGAATAATTTAATAATATAATTTATCACATATCAAGAACGATCCCGTTAACAGAATAATTTAAGAATGTAATTTATAACATGCCGGGAACAATCCCGTTAACAGAATAATATAATAATATGACTTATCACATGTCAGGAACAATCCTGTTAATAGAATAATTTAATAATATAATTTATCACATATCGGGAACGATCCCATTAATAGAATAATATTATAATGTAATTTATAACATGCCGGGAATGATCCCATTAACAGAATAATTTAATAATATAATTTATCACATGTCGGGAACGATCCCATTAACAAAATAATTTAATAATTTAATTGATCACATGTCGGGAACGATCCTATTAACTGAATAATTTAATAATATAATTTATCACAAGCCGGGAACGATCCCGTTAACAGAATACTTAAAAATATAATTTATCTCATGCATATAAATCATCAAAAGCTATTCAATACACAACACCAATCTCAAAAACCCATAAATCATCTAAACAGTAAATGTACTTACTTTGAGTGTTCAAGCGTTGATAACCGATCTTCTCTTTTCTTTCTTCTTCTTCCTCTTCTTCTCCTTTCTTCGTCCTCACATGATAGCCAAACCCCTCTCTCCCTCACTCTAAGCCAAAACGGCTAGGGTTGTATGAGAAAGGATTTAGGGTTGTTAAAGTGATTATATATCCCTTATTCTCTAATTTAGCCTACAAGCCCACATTAATTTATATAATTATATTTAGACCCCCAAACTACTCATAGTAACCATTTTACCCCAAGTTGTCTTTTGAATTCAAGTTTCTTCCTTAATTCTCTCATCATTTAACACGCACATACCTAATAGAATATCCTTCCATAACCAACTCATATTCACTTGGAAACTCTTCTGCCTTATCTTCTTAATTTGAATCTAATGAAATTACTAAATTTTCCTTGGAACTATTTACTGGGCCAAAACGACTAAGTATTATTGGGCACACCCATCTCAGCCCAAAAGCCCAACTTTATTAATGCTTAATTATATCTCACTCCTCATACTTTTCTTAATTACCTATTAACCCCATTCTACAATATTACTATCAAAATTTATTATTATCACAATCAGTTCATTAATCACAAGCATAAGTCAACCGAATAAGAATCCAGGTTTCATTCATAATTATTTAACTAATTTAAATATTCATAAATACATTATTGTATAAATTTCTAGGTTCGGGTCACTACAAATAGTGACATATCCCTATGATGTGTGCAATGATAATTGCAGTGTGCGAGGATGAGTTGTCAAAACTCTTAATAAGGTCTATATCCTTTAGAGGTTATACGTTTAGCTGCAATTACATACTTGATGGATTTTACCTATGTGAGTGTGAAGTGTGGTCATTTTTGTTGAGAGTTAGGCAGAGTCTCTAGAGCACTCATGAAAATCCATGCGACGCATGGTCTAAATGTGTCAACCCACTAGAAGAAGACTATGATAGGGTATGATGTGGGTCTCAGAATTAACTGTTTACATAAAAGAGATTAGGTTCAAGAATTTATTCCACCTAGTCTCTATAGACATTGTATTGAAAAACCCTAAGTACGATTAAGTCCAAAAGACACCGATATGACTGAATCGTACTCTTTTAAACACTTGACTAAGTCAGTTTTTCTATTTGAATCATGTGGGGGATTGCTGAAATATGGTTTTAAAATTCAAAAATGTAATTCAGTTTGAAAGTCGTTTTGTTTTGATTTTCAAACGTTTATGTTTTTAATTTCAAAACGGTTATATATTTAATGAAATATCAATTTTGGGCAATTTTGATATTTTGCTTTTATCAGGGGGATTTGAGTTTGGTTTTAATGTGGGGCGTTTTGGACATTAAAGTCCAAAACGTCTAAGCTTAATTGACTAGCCGTTTAGGCCTATTTAAAGCCCAATGGCTAGCTCTTGGGTTATAAATAGGAGGTCTCCTCCTCCTTTGTTGACACAAGGAACACCACCTCAAGCCAAGAGCTCCCCTCACTCTTCTTATTCAAGTTTTCTGCAATTTTTGCAAGTGCAAAATTTCCTTATCTTCTTTAAGTTCGAGTCAAGTGCTACATAAGCTTCTTCGTCTTTAGCTCGGTATGACCGTGTAATCTACCGGAAAGGAAAATCGTTGAATCCTGGAGGCCAACCGCTAGACCTGGTACACTGCGGATACAATCCAAAAGATGGCGAATTTGGTTTCAACGACAGTGACATTGTCACGCCTCGGTTCATCAAATCAAATAAATTTTTATTTATTTTATTATATTTTTTGCATAGCCTGTTAAACCCATTATCATCTCTTTCTTCTTCTCATCTTGTCTACAACCCCTATATCCTCCAACAAGTTTCATATGTGGAAAAAACATTAACTACACGATAAAAAAAAAAAAAAGGCATAGAAATAGCATGACCTAAGAAAATGAACAAAGAAAAATATAGTTTCATTTTTCCATTGATTGAGAAACAAACCATCTTTTACTTGTTTTCACACATAAAGAAAAACTAATCACATGAGAAAAATGTATAAAACTTAAAGACGAAACTATATAAAGAAAACCAAGTTAAATTAAAAGTCATATTTTCCAATTGATTGAGAAAAAGAACTACTCCATACTTGATTTAACATTCATGTAACTAACTATATTTAAAAAAGAAAAAAAAAACTAACAATATTCTAACATAATAAAAAAAATGACATATAAAAGAAAGGTAAGGATAAGTGCATTACAATATAAAGTCACTTTGTGAGGTAAAAATTACCTATTTGTTGTTTGAAGTGTAAAACTTTCTTGAATGGCTTCACTTGAATTCTTATTCTCTTTAAAAGTGAGTTAGCAAGTTTGGGTCTAGATTATTTTTAAAAATTTTAAAGAGAAAGATTAAGAGTTTCTCTAAGGTTTAAAGGGAAGGTTTGAAGGCGTGTGGAGATGGATGATGAGAGGGGTAGAATTAGGGTGAAGGTCACTTCTGGGATTTTAAAAATGGTAGTTTGGTCTTTTGGATGGGATAAAGTTCCATAATAACTTTTCTTTTATGGATTTACACTTCCAATGATGAAAAGATTAAGGATAAAAGTGTAAATGTCTATAGGTTATGTGAGGAGAATTGATATGGGTGGATGACACAGGTAGTAATAAATAATGGGTCAATAGTCATTGAGAAAAACTTCTCCCATTATGGATGGTAGCTAGATGTATTTATCTTTGAACCTCAAAAGGTGGTGCCAAAATGGTGAAGAACTTGGGATGGTTGTATGAATTGATGAGTTAAACACCAAAGACTAATATTATTCCCAACTTAGAACGTAGATCGCCTCTTTCTTGGGTTATAAGAAGAACACCAAAAGTATAAAAGGCTTGGGATGAGTATAATGAGGTGGATTCGATTTGTCTTTTTATCTTCTTTTTGGGCCAATAATTTGGACTATGGATTGTGCTTATTTTAATGGATTTGGATTGTGGATTGGGGTAAACAAGAACATGGGAAAATGTTTTGGATTTTATGGATTGGGCTACACCAAAATATTAGTTTCCATTTAATTAAAAAGCCAACTAATAGACATATTTGATCAAATGGACCCGTATCATAGTAATATTTAAATCTTTTGATCATATATATATATATATATATATCTTACGGCTTTTTAAAGGTTGATCGCCACTCATTTAAAGAGGATTCAAATAAATTAGCCAAAATTGGGTGTCTACCCTTGGTTTAGAGAAGCATCATTGATTGTTTGTTTTAATAATCATAAGAGACAAATTTCAGTCTCCAATGAATATGTGATCATCTGTTATGCTAATGCACTATTTTCTTTTAGGAAACTTTTCTCTAATGAAAATCAAGGGCATAGAAAAGATCCTAATTTTATTTAATTTTTTAAATTTTATTATATGTCATTCTTTACGTAACGCTACACTAGAATTACAAAAGGGATTGAAATCAAAGTTTAAGATTTTAAATTATTTATTGAAATCAAATAAGAAAATTCCGATTTAGAAAATTCGAATTTAAATAATTCAAAATCTATAGAATTACAATTATGTAACTTAATTCTAATTCACTATATCACACTGACCCTATAATGTAAAGCTTTCTCTTAATTCTGTCTAAAAGCTTACCCAATGGATGTCACCTATTTTATTTTATCGAAGGGATGGGTTTTAGCAAAAACCATAACCTGCTCTTATAAAAGCTTGTACTGATGATGGGCCAATTTGAAAATTGATTTAATTCAATCATATTTTGACACATAGTAAGGTCAATTATGTAATTATACTTCCAAAGAATGTATAAATTAGAATTCTGAATATTACTTGAAAAATGTATTTCGAAGAAAGCCCATTCAAGAAGAATAATTTCGAAATTAACAGTATATTTCGAGGTCTTACTTAAGATAGGCTTCAAATCATATTCTCGAAAAAGAACCTTCGAAACATTTAAACATTTATTAAGCTAGCCACCTCGAAAGGGCCAATTCGTCTTTATAAGTATTATAATGTCCCATATGAGAAATTATCAGTATAACGCTATTTCGAAGTTATATCTCGAAATAGTCATCATTATTATGTATTTCGTGAAAAATATTTCGAAATAACCAAGTTATTATCTAAAAATCATTAATATTCTGAAACACCTTTCGGGATAATCATATTTATGACTCGAAATCGAAGTCATTCACCTAAAACATAGAGGGAAATAAACATTAGACTTTCAGGAATAGGAGGCCAGAGAGATAAGTCTCATCAAGATTCTTGAAGATCTTGTAGCATTAAAGGACTTGAATCAATACAGAACAGTAACGTATCATCACTTTTATAACGTCACATTCATTAACTTAACAGAACGTTTTGAAAGCATTTATTGAAACGTTGCATATTGAATTAGGCGTTTTGAGTATTAAATATTCAAATAAAAAAGTTTGTTCAATCAAACGTTGTCAATCTGTTCATGAAACGTTACAAACGGTTAAATAATGAGTCTGAGACTATAAAAGGAGGATGTGGCATCAGAAAGAGGGATCGGATCTCTAAGCATTTGACATTCTCTGAGAATTGCAGAGCATTTGTCTTAGAAATTCTCTTTTCTGAAATTAGTTATGTGTTGTCTCTCTGAATATTCCTAACTTACCTTACCTTTTTTTTCTCTTTGTTGAATCCTTAGTGAAAGGAAACCTTTCATTGGAACGATCTTTCTTTGATTTAGGCCAGTGAAAGCAAGTATTCGAATCCTTCGATTGTTCAAAATTCCCTGATAAATTGACAGTTAGTTATTTACCGGTTTGTGCTTCACCAGTACTAAACCCACTCCTAACCTAATAGGTGCAGCTTCGAAGCAAATCCAATTTCAACACATTAAAATTAGAATACATGTTTTCAATAAAAGTAATGTTTTTCAAACATAATTCCTTCTAAAATATGGACCTCAAATCGTTTGTATCGAGACCATTTGTGTGTACTGAGGAGGTGATTTATCTAAGTCCCTCAATCCGTGTAAATGGGGAGGCGTTTTGAACATAAATCTGTATTTTGAGTGTGAGAACGTCCTTAATCTGCAGATTTGACTTTTCAAATGCGTGGATTTGAAATTCAAATCCGCATATTAGAGTAAAAACATAAATAAAAAAAGGTGAGTTTTTTTGTAATTTTTTTATGGGTTTTATAAAAATATAAAAAATATGAGTTTTATTCTGGAAAAAAAAAATTATAAAGCTTGGGTTTTCCTGTAAATTTTTTGGGGTTTATATGAGTTTAATTCTAAAAGGGCTTAAATTAGATTAATAGAAAGTTAAATTGACATATTTTATAGATTATGTCTTTTCTCTAATATATGTGGTTGAGCATAAAAATGAAAATGAAAATGCCTTTATAAGTATAATTTGTATGTATATATGCAAACGCTCTGAACCACAAGTTATTTTCAAATTTGATACTCTCGCCTCTAATTTCAAGTATTGATTCATTTTCCTTTAAAAAAATTTAATAGATATGGATAATAACGTTCCCGATGCATGCACCACTGGATGACTTTTGGTGTAGACGAACCTGAGACTAAAATATGTATGTTCATAATCAATGTATTCTTAAAATAGTAACGGTTTGGGTCGGATCAAATCCTGATCCAACTGGATTTTTATCAAACCTAATTCATTAGAGACCGGGTATTACCAATTTAACTCACTTTATTGCCAATTTTAGCCCCAGGTCGGCGATTCAGATTGATCATGCCATTCCTTGATAGAATCAAACAAAATCCAACAAGGTAACCATCAGGTTGACGAGGATATGCGTGCTGAGATGGTAAATTCTATGCTGTTGACCAACCACATACTGAGATATAGCTTCTAGAACCATGTAGAGGATGGATATCTTTAGATTGATCATGACATTCCTTGATAGAATCAAACAAAATCCAATAAGGTAACCATCATGTTGACAAGGATATGCGTACTGAGATGATAAACTCTATGCTATTGTCCAACCACATGCTGAGATATAGCTTCTAGAACCATGTAGAGCATGGATGTCTTTGCACTTTTCTTATACAGAATTCTAATTTATTACTTCATTAGTATTAATGAAGGTTAAAAAAACTTTCTAAGGTAAAAATGATAAAAGGGTACTTTTTATTTTTTATAAAAATCAATTTTTATTTAAATATAATTTTTAAGATAAAATAATGAAAGTCAATCAATGTGCTCTGTAAAAATAGTTCATCGGACATTACTAATAGAGAATATAATTAGAATATTAGAAAATATAAGGGATGTGCCTATAATTATCAGAAATGTTATAGGGTGTAAGTAAACTTACTTTTTTTTTTTTTTTCCATTACCAAAAGAAAAAAAAAAAGTGAAATTACTTTTTTTTTTTTTTTTAATTAACAAAGACTTGGCGTTAACGATTGAAATAATAAATTTATATTGTATCTCTCAAAGACTCAAACAGACAAGGAACCTAAAAAGGAGCTTGTCGGCACATTATTAGAGCTAAAGGGACAAGAAACCATGGAAAAAGATTAAAAGATTTAGATTTTGACTTGTAGCCCCCAATAATGTGAAACCGATCTATACACCGGCTCAAGTGTTCTCCGTCCAAATAGTGAAAAGTCGGTCGTCGTTTGAAAAGCTCTTTTTGAGAGCATGCACGTGAGATATGAACCTTAATGTGTTCCGTGCCTGGTTGTCTGGAGCAGTACATAAACTAATGGACGGCACAAAGAGATGTGATGGTCAATGGTTCAGTTAGCCATCTCCAATCCTTTTTTTTTTTAATTTTTTTTTTATTTTGAAGATAAATTTAATTAAAAAATTATATTTGTAAAAAAACTCTCCAATTCTTTTCTTATATTTTAGTAAGCTTGCAGATGGAAAAAATGTAGAACGCTTGGGAATAATTCAGATTTAGTAATGAAAAAAATGATAAAACATTTGATTATAAAATATGAGAACGTCAAAAAATGAGAAATGATTATATTCCTGTTTATTACTTTCTCACTTCAAAATTTGTAATCAAAAATCCAAATATATTGAATCTATGTATGTAATTTGCATTGATCAAGTATGATATATAAAGATAAATTATTATTTAATCTATACAAAATATTAGAATTAGCTTTTTTTTTAATGCATTCTATTGTAAATGAGAGAAATTATACAATTATGAGTAACTAAAAAAATAACTTCTTCTATAAAAAATAAAATAAAAGGGAGATGGCATAAAGAATGAATAAGAAATAGATTTCTTTTGCCGTCGGAGCCGGACCAGCCAGTGGGAGATTGCAATCTTAATGTGACGGCCACTAAAAATTCCCAAGCCTCATCCGTTACATCTCAAGGAGCGATCCAGACTCAAAGTTACAAATCATCTCCCAACATTCACTGCCAGCGAGGGGAATTAGTAGTTGAAATGATCCAAACCAATCGTCTGATCTCATTGTCGGAGAAGATGACCAGTACCATACCGGAAAGTTCTAATGGTACATGCCAATAAGCTAGGGTGAAAGAGCTGTCAGACGATAGCATTGAAAATTATTTTTAATCCAGTTTAGTCTATGGATTTCAAATATTTTAATAGCGAACAATAATCCTTTCAATTTTTTATTGAATGAGGAGGAACATCAAGTCCAACGTGGCGATGAGAAATTTAATGCACCGCATAGTTCCTTTCTTGGTCAATCTGCAGGAAAAATCCTCCCCTTCATTGGCGCCACCTCAGCCATATCTAATCCTAGCTAGCCATCTTTTGCAAGATTTCTGACGAGCTCCAATTACCACTCTGGGTTCTATCTACCCAACTTTTGGGTTCACCTCTCTCGCCCCTCCGAACTTCAATGTGAGTTCAAGTCCAAGGCAGCTCATATGACCCGACAAAACTGTTGATGTTTTCTTCACTTCATCGAGTGGACATTCTCAATCTTTACATTTGGTCCCATCAATATTATAACTCCCCAGAGGAAGTGAAGCAGATCAGATACTCAATTCAATTTCACTGCATCTATAGGTTTTAACGTGGCTATGACATGCTTTTAAATCCATGTAGAAATAAAAATTAGGGTTTCATTACACCAAAACATAGAAACCACATAAAATTCCT
>JAUPMG010130821.1:0-11499 GCA_031762675.1 Pachysandra terminalis | reverse complement strand
TCATTATTTGTTCATCCTTTGGTTTGGTTTGATATGGCAATCCGCGGTCCAGAAGTGGATCCCGAAGGTCTCACCTCTAGATTCGTGCCATTCCACCTAGGAATTTGGGCTCGGGTTTTGGGGCGTAACAGCTTTTTCTTTCTGTTGTACGCAGTTTGAACGCCAATAATCGTCAAACCAAATCTCAGCGAATCTTCTCTCTGTTATACCCGGCCTTTATATGTTGTGCCAAAGAGCTTCTCGCATCGTTGAAAAACTTCTTCTTCAAGGAAAAACTTGATAAAAAAGAAAACGAAATCAGTAACAAAACTTGCACCATAGCCGTTATATAATAACCTAAAGCTATTTCTCTCAAAATCCAGGTATTTAGTCTCGCTTTATGTTTTTTTCACAACTTTGTTTGACAAAAACTTTGATTCAGTAAATATTTTCTGCCTACATTCTGATGTAATTTATTTACATATTTTCATTCTACGCATCCATTCTGTTTAAGAGCTCTTTGTTATTTCTAACACTTGCATAGCATCTTCAGACTGATCATCTTATTCTCACAGTATATGTCTTCATTAATTTTTTTTCCTCTCATCTAAAGGATTGCCTTTGGTAGTTTAATCCATATTTCTTTGAAAGAGAAACAAATAAGGTTATACTTCTTACAAAGTGTGCTTTCACAGTTTTTTTTAATGACGACTCTGTTGAAGTTAACGAATGCAAGAGTCCATTAAAGGTCATAAATGTTTATCTATGTCATTCGAAGTACACATATCCCTTTAAGTCTATTTGTCGATGACTAATCCTTGACGAGTTCACCATTTCAATGTGCTTAGACCCTGATGAAAGTGAATAGTAGTCGTCTGTTCCTGTAAGGCTTTCTTTGTTACATGGGTTAACTTATGACGAGCGGTCTAACCTCAGATTAGAATAAAGATCTTCATCCAATGGATGTTGGTGATTTCAAATTAACCTAATCTACCAGGGTCCACTAGACACGAAGTAGGTTACAATAATAATGTTGAAATCATGCAATATTTGACTCAATGGTAGATTTTAAAATACCACATGTGCACTGGATTTGAACATTGCTTCTTCTTTTTTAAGCATCTAATAATGTATTTTTTGAAAAATTACATTTACCATATTCCTTATCACAGGTTTCTACTTCGAACCCAATGGCTGACAGTTCAGAACAAGATACTGATATCATCGAGTCTGAGATAGAAGATTATGAAGATAAATTCTATGAGTAGTCGAGGAATGGCAATAGACACCTTCACCCAATGGATGGTGGCGACTCCATGTTAACCCACTGAAGGGTAGATGTTCCATAGGGGAAAGTGGTTCCAAGCTCAGAGAACACTTTACTGGGGAAGGGTTTAACCCAATTAGTAACGCGATGTCATTTGAAAAGACTTCTGAAGCAGAGCTTCATGGAAAGAGAGATTGGTTTGCAAATAACAAGCCGAGATCCAACATTTATGCTTGGAATGCCTAGGATGATGACTATAATTCAACAAGTTGTTAGGTGTATGTTATCCTCAACTAAACATGCCACGTGGTATGGGACACCCCAGATGCAAGGTTGTGTTTATGTTCTATTAGGAGTCCACATGCTAAATATTTGCTTTTCTATGAAATTATCACAGGTTCCTACTTCGAACCCAATGCCTGACACCTCAGAAGAAGATACTGATATCAGCGAGCCTGGGATAGAGCATTATGAAGATAAATTCTCTGAGAAGTTGAAGAATGGCAATAAACACCTTCACCCAATGAATATTGGCGACTCCATATTAACCCAATGCAAGGGTAGGCGCTCCACAGGGGAAAGTGGTTCCAAGCTCAGAGAACAGTTTACTAGGGAAGGGTTTAACCCAATTAGTAACGCGATGTCGTTTGAAAAGACGTCTGAAGCAGAGCGCCATGAAGAGAGAGATTGGTTTGCAAATAAGCAGTCGAGATCCAACATTTATGCTTGGTCTGCCGGGGATGATGACTATAGCTCAACAAGCTGTTACGTGCGTGCTATCGTCAACTAAATATGCCACGTGCTATGGGAGAGCCCAGATGCAAGGCTATAATTATGTTCTATTACGAGTCCAGATGCTAAATATTTTCTTCTCTATGTTTACGTATGTTTTATTAGATATCGTTTTCTTTCAGTTAATAGGTTGTTATTTGAAAGAAAAGAAGTTACGAATCTTAGTGGACTGGGGTTGTGTTGTAAACCACGTTTGGATCGGTTCTAATTAGTTACAGAGTAAAGAGTCCTTGTATATCTTGCTTTCTTATTGTTTTATCATTATTAGGAAAACAGGTTTTCTTTTCCTGAATTTAAGGGAGGTTGGGGCTCCCTCATCAAATGAACCCAGCGATAGTTATCTAAAATAGGGAGAGGCAAGAAGCAAAAGTGCACGGATATAGATTTGAACATATCATAAGCATTATTTATGAACACCTCCACAAGATACAAGATTTCAAAACCATTTATGATATTGTGGCAAAGGAAGCACAAGAAACACGAAACCCGTTTCAAATCTTACTAATGTGATTGAGGTCAACAATAAGCATTTCAAAGAGATTGAATACCCGATGAAAAATACCCGATGAAACTGAACAGTGATCGTCTGTACCTGTAAGGTTTTCTTTGCTGCAAGGGTTATTTTCTAACCAACGGTGTAACCTTATATTAGAATAAGCATACCAACGGATGTTGGCCCGAGTGGAAGGGGCTCGGGTCGCTTAAGCAAGTGGTCTCGGTATCGAGTCCTTGTGGATGCAGAAAACCTTGTTGGGAGAGGTCCCCGCTTCGGCGCCCGACAGTACCTCGGAGGAATAGTCCTGGGCGAAGCCTGGGGATACCTTGGGAGACCAAAAAAAAAAAGAACAAGCATGACTATTTTGTTACATCAATCCAAAACACCGTCAGTGATGCTCACGTTTCCCAATACAAATGAAAGCGCCCATTAGCGTTCACACGCCAGAGATATTGGAAGGAGCAGGTAACTGATTTATATATGACACACCATATCCCGATCTATCTTTTGAACGTACATTTACGTTCAAACATCATTCCACATGTTGAAACGTTTAATCTAAAACGGCGGATCATGAGTACTATATTTACTAGGTAATTATTAATCCTATTGTAATTTCAATCAATTTTGTCTTTGTAATTTCAATTTATTAGATCCTTGGTTACCAAAAAAAATTTATCAAATATGGTCCAACTTATTTTGTACTGGTCTCTTCTATCTTCCATATATTAACCTCCCTAGAAGAAACTTTCTATTTAATAAAAAAATTGCTTTCATCATTTTCAATGGTAAACCTACTTTACCTCGAACACGTGCAAAAATAGATCGTTATCTTTTCCTTTCTGTTCTACGCCATTTGAAATCCTAATAACCCTAAAATGAAATCTCAGACAATCTTCTCTCTGTTACACACGCCCTTCATATTTATGCCTAAAAAGCTTTAAGCGTTGTTGTAAAACTTCTTCTTCAAAGAAAAACACTATCAAAAAATTGAAACCAGTAACAAAGATTCCAACGTAGCGGTGAGAGAATAACCACAGGATATTTCTCTCAAAAATCCAGGTATTTACTGTGCCTTTATTTTTTTGACGAGCTTTTTTTGACAATAATATTCATTTAGTAAAAATTTGTTTCCTATATTTTGTCTCACTCTATTTAACTATTTTGATTGTATGTATCCATTCTGTTTAAGAGCACTTTTTTAGATGTAACACTTTCATACCATATTTAAACTTATTATCTTATTCTGACAGTACATGCGTTCATGAATTTGTTTTTATAATGTTTTTTTCTCTACCAATAATTTATAGTATGGTGTTTTATTAAATTACTTGAGGGTTTATTTCAAGTCTTCAATATATCTTAATCATTTTCTTTGCTATGAACGAGTATTTTACAATTTTTATTTAATGTTTCTTCAATTCTCTTTTACCATTATTTTTTTATGTATAATTTGTTTCTCTAATTTTCATTCTTGTCAGTATGCATAAACAAAAAATGATTCACAATTTGATTGCTGCGATTTCATTAGTACTAATTTCAAAAAAATATTTTAGTTTTTTTTAATTCCTATACGGTAAACGAATCATCTTTTCCTACAGTATATATGTTCATTGATTCTTCGCTTCTCCCTTCTTTCGTCTGACAACACTTTACATTAAATTTTTCCACTACTTAATTTATTGTGGTTTATTTTATGTATTCAATATATCTTTCTCATTTTCTTTGCTATAGAGCTATATCTTGAAATTCTTAACTAATGTGATTTCTTAAAGAGATTCTTCTAAATGTTGTAATTCTTACAAATCGGTTCGACGTTTGCATAAAACATATATCTCATCTGTAAATCTATCAAACAATATGTGAAATTGGATATCTATTTTCTATATATTGCTGCTACTCATCTTACTCAAATAATTTACTATAATGTTGTTGATAGACTTCAACATCTTTGTTACGCTGCATTCATTGTAGTTGTTTGTTTCTACACTTCAGAATGACACAACCTAGCGGTAGACGTTATAATTTACGTTCAACGGTAAATTTTTACATATTCCTTCTTCAGTATTGCTTTCAATTAGTACATATTTCGCGAATTATCAGCTTAAATATAGTATGAATGGTTCTAACTAATGTTTAACAATGTTAAACAGGAATATCGTCGACGTTTAAATAGAAATTGAACATATAGACGACGACAAAGAACATTTAATTGTAACTCTACCAGAACATTGGTACACCACATCACCACAACTTAAAATTCGGATTTCATTATCCCTTTTTTTGTTCTGTCTTTTCTTCAGTTACAATTGTATTCTGTTTTTCTTGTACCTTACTATATTTCGGTTTATTATCAACATGTACTATTAGAACGAGCAACAGTTTTACTAATTTTTTCCTGTAATGAAATTTCACAACCTATTGTTCGTAACAATAACACAGAAAGACAGGAATTTACTCACTCTCATCTGACTTGTTGCTGAATGAAATAATCGGTCGTGTTGTGCAATCAAACACTGGTGCTTTAGATCTTGTTTCACTTCATCTAACGTAAGCCTCTTATTTTTTATTGCTTATTTTATTCATTTCCAGCATTGTAACTTTATAATACATATTTTGCATTTCGGTACTTAAATAGCTATCCTATCTAATAAAAAAAAGGTATCTAAAATGTATACATTTTTTTGTAACTATCATCTATATAATACAATATTTGAAGAGAAAAAAAGGCAAAAATGATTACAGTCTTCTTAATTGTATTAATAATTATGAAACGCGTAATCTCACAGTCAATTACTTGTCCATTTACTTAATATTATTAATCATTAGATATATTTGCAGCATTTTATTTTCCATATACTACGTTATCGTTTTCTATACTACTAACTTGCAAGTAATCAAAGTTTGAAATTTACCTATTGCAAAATGTTCTCTTCTCGTTCTTTTACAACTTTATACTCTTGCAGATGTAGGACTTTTAACCTCTTTGGACATAACCGCGCAACTCTATAGAAAGTCCAATTGGATACATCTCTACTTATAAATGTTTTTCCACGTGGATTACATAAACAGTTTTTGGAGGAGTGCGCAAGTGTACAACACATTGATGCTTCTTTCATTTTGGGCATGGTAAGAGTTATTACACTTAAAATTCTATATTGTACTTTATTTCTTTCTCTCTTGTTAGATATGTATACATTAATTAATTTCTTAGATCCTATCGTACATGCTTGTATTGTGTGTAATATAATTTTGCACATTATGTAGAGTTTTGCATTCTGCTTGCGAGACTCAAGCGCCGCTTTACCACACCTTTGCACAAGTGGTGATGTTCATGATGTTGCTTTATGTGCATTTGGAATGCTGGCGTTTCATTCTGAAACTTCGCGTCCAATTTCTATGGAAACATTAAAGCGATTGTTAACACAAACAAACTTATATGACTATGGACCATTTCGTGATCATCTAATGAAGCTTATGCAAACAAATTTCTTTCACTCCGACTGCGTAATTCGAAAGACATGGGAATGTACCACTGATGGCTGTGGAGTTGTGCAACCTGATTTTACTAATCTTCAAGTCGTGAATTTCACGAGATATTGTTGTTCAGTCAATTATGTAGCTGCATATGAGTATCAAGATCTTACTGAAAGTATGATGCTCGCATTGTATTAATGCAGATTAACATACTTAGTCTCACAGTGATTACTGTTACTTTCATCTTATAACTCGGAGTTATAGATAATGTTTATCCATCTTCAGTTCTCTTTTTTTAAGTTAAAAGTACTTTTTGTATTCAAACTTTTAGAGATGCTTCACTCCGATTGTAATATTAAATCTGCAAACGGGTATCTACATGTATATTAATATGGAATATATTTAAGTTTGTAAATAGATCATTCTTACTACGATATCACAGGCATGGGAAACGTTTCTCAATATGTTTCATGATCAGTAATCGCTCTAACGGATTGGTATCACTGTATGTTTCAAGGTTTTAGGTTAAGACACCAACTTCAACGCATTTAGTTTGAATATTAGTAAGAGAACAGCGTGTGCTTCAAAGTACTCTTAAGTAAAGTATAGAAAACAGTCGCATAAGTCTGTAATTGTCATTAAGAGATAATGTATAGAGAAAGGTAATAACCTGTGTTCCAAGTAGTATTTTGTAGAAATAACACGAATTTAGTAAAGTTGTTATCCCTATGTGTTTCCTAGGAATAAAATAAAATATACTTCGACAATTCTTTTAATAACGACTTTTTTAAGGTAGACGAATGCAAAACTACTAAAGCTATCAAACGTTTATTTATTATGTCATTCGAAGCGCACATAAGTATAACCCTTTAATCTATTTGAGGGTGACATGGTGGTTAGCTCCTTATCAAAATGAACAGTGATCGTCTCTTCCACTAAGGTTTCGTTTGCTACAGGAGTTAAGTTCTGACCACCGGTCCAACCTCAGATTAGGATAAAGATAACTACGGTCTCACATCGAGCCAAACGACCATAAGTGTTCCTTACGTGTCCTAGTAGAAACGAAAGCACTGTTTGGCGTTCACACACGAGGTAGTGGAGGCAGTAGGTAACTGCTTTATATATGATCCAGCATATGTGGGTGTATCTTGTGAACGTACAGTCACGTTCTACGATCGTACCACATGTCCATGAGTTTAATTTAGATGATCGGATCATGAATAGCCCCACGGTCTCTGATTTTTTATACTTAAGATAAAGAACGTGAGATCGTACCTCCAATGGGCCCTATTAAATGTTATGTCCTACGGGAGTGTCCACATTAAATGCAAATACAGCAGACGTATCTATTTACACAAAAGTAACATGATTTGTTCCTATGAGTATACCTAAACCGCCATATGATTTGAATCTTCATTGGAAACTTGAAATATCGCTTCATTGTTCTGTATAAGTAAGAATCTTGTGCAATAAGGAAACCTTCTGCAATCTCAAATCGTTAGAGATTTCTTGCAATTCTTGCGTTCTTTCTTCCGTGCATTCCTAAGTTTTCGAACAAGATTTCTTGCAATCCTTGCGTTCTTTCTACCGTGAATTTCTGAGTTTCCGAACAAGATTCTCATTTCAGCAATGGATTCTTCCAGTGCCATGTCTTCTTCTTCCCTTGCTACTAATCGTCCTCTGGTTCAACACGGACCACATGTGAGCACTGACAGAAGTCATTTCTAGAGAGCCTTTGCGCAACAGGATATTCGCTATGCTGAAGAGGGCGAGATTATGTATAGCCCTTTCGACGAAGGAACTGATATTACAACAACTTATCCTTTAGTGGAGAATATTCCTTATTTCGGCATTGTAAGGGGCGATTATCCTATATCTGAGATCCATTTCCATTCTCATTTCCACCATCCAAGTGGTTGGATTTCTTGGTGCGAACATATCCTTAGCATTCCGGAGTACCGAAGTGTACTGGATTATGCTGGTGTTTTGGAGGCAATACAGATCTCTATGGGAGAATTCCATAGGGATTATACAGGGCTCAAAAGCTTTATCCTTCGATGGTCGACTTCAGATAAAGTGTTTTTCAAGGCGTTTGGGGAAATAACCCCAACCTTGGAGGACGTGGAAGTTCTTCCTGGTATCCCTGTTATGGGCAGTGTTGATCCTGCTCAAATAAAGTCGTCTGCTGAAGAACAGCCAAAAGAAGTGCTTCTAAAGAAGCTTTTGAAGAAATCTCGCCGCAAATCAATTATACGGTCTGGTGGAGAAGGTAAGAGCTCAAAGCACACCTTCGCATCTTGGCTGAGGTAGTTATGGACAGAAGATGAAGCTGTGAACCCAAATATTCCGTCCATTACAAGATACTGGGGAGAAGTTTTGAAGTCCCCCGTCCATTTGGAAGCCTTTCATTACTATTGGCTTTCCAGATTTGTTTTGGAGGGTTACCCTACTGACAGGGTAAATGAACGAGTGTTCCCTCTGGCAATCAAAATAGCCGCAAGGAATAGGGTGCCACTCGCCCCATTCTACTTGGGGACGCTTTATGAGCATCTCGATTTGCTGGTTGAAGACTTAGCTAGATGCCATCATAAGCGGTTGATAGAGACGTTGCTGGATGCGAACTTCTTGCAAATGTTCCTTTGGGAGCATTACTGGAGATATGCCTCCATCTCTTTTGACCGCCTGGAGCAAAGGCTAGAGGAGATTGATGTTGTCACGTTCTCACAGGCGATGCTCTGGTCTAGGATTCAACCTAGGGAGTCCATGCATCTGTCTCCGTTGTTGGACTTTGAGGTCGAATTCGAGTACCGTCCTTATCGAGGGGGTGCGTCACAAATTCCTCAAGCTCCTGGGACTTTACTCGAGGACCAAAGTCTGGTGAGTGTGTATGATTGGCCTAACTTGCGCTTCGTGATGAAAACGTTCTTAGTAATAATTCACCCTGACTATCTCATAGTTAGAGCCTATGGTATAGGAAACAAACACCCTTGCTACAATCCTCACTGAGTGGTACGACAATTTGGCATGGATCAGACTGCGCCAAAGAGTAACCCAAGGAAGCTAGATACTGGAAATTATGCATCTACTATTGTGGAAGCAGCTATGTTGTCATTCATGGCCACCAGTTGCTGCCAAAAAATTGGAAAGCTCGATCTGTCCTTCAAGGCAGACAAGGAAGGGTGTCCCATTTATGGGCTTCTTATTGGGCGTCCCCTTTATGGGCTTCTTATTGGGCAACAGTGATCCAACTACTGCGCCGCTTCTCTCAGAATCCGGCACAACCTTCCGCGCAATATTTTCAACCTTATGGAGAGAAGAGGTTGAAGTCTGGCAGAAATCACCCTCCTTCCATTGGGTTCGGAGTGTGTACCGTCTACCGCATTCCTCCTCACATTGTCATCAATGATGTGTTTCTCGAACCTGAGCCCAAGGTGGTCGATTCACCCAGTAAAACTACTGGTGAAGAAGAAGAGGAAGCAGAGTTTGAACTACCATTAGCACAAACGATGATGGTACCAGAAGGTAAGAGAAATCAGCCTTCACGTAGTACCTCTGTGCACTCGAAGATGCATCCTCAGAAGGATACAAGAACTGTGCCTCATTGGCGCAAGGAAGGAAACACATTGAAATTCAAGACAGTTTGTTCTTCAAAGGTGATTCACAATTTGTTATTACTGTCCTTTTACCCATTTCTTGTCTTTTACTCTTTATTACTCCTAATGCCTTCTAATTCTGACTTTCTGTCTTTCTACTTACTGTAGAATAAGCCACCTATCAAGGCTGGGAGAGGTAAGGAGAAAGGAAGTGCTGACACAAGAAAGGGCGGCACTCTACATATACAAGAATCTTCAGTGTGCAATCAGCCACCAGAAACCAGTCCTTCAAAGCACAAAGACTCTGTGCTTATTACTTCTGCCATGACTTCTGTCAAGACCATTGAGAAGCCCATCACAGAGACTCATGATCTTTCTCTAATTGCCAATTTGCTTTGTTTGTGCAGTTCATTTTCTTTCTCAAGAAGAACACAGGATGCAACTGAGATGCTCTCAGCCAACTCACTCCCCCATCACAACTAAACCTATTGGCAATGAAGTTATTAGCAGTGGTAATAAGAAGGGTAAAGGGATTGTAATTGCAACGCAACCTTGATTCCTTTGCCTCAACAATCTTTGACTTCACACCTTCTGGTAATCAACAATACTTTGCTTCTCTTTGAAAGTAATGCCTCTCCATTAGTTTAATCTAAACTGACTTGGTGTTGAATACTGACAGAGGGAAGAACAATTTACTTCTCCTCCTCCTTCGAATATTAGAGAAGGGCCAGAGATCATTCCAATAAGTCCAAGTGAAGGAGCTATCATTGTTGCTCCGAATGTACCTTTTGAGACCATACCTGAGGAGACTACAATTGTACAGATAGAAGTGGCTCCTCCTGCCAAAGAATTTTCTCCTGCGCCTCCTATCACCCTATCACCTATGGAAGTCCCTAGACTTTATCTTCCCCTCGCGTGTATTAATCTCCTGGTTACATCACAATCAGGCTCTTCTTTTACTACCAAAAGGAAAAGGATCAACTTTACTGTGCCTCCCTCCAAGAAAAAGAGTGAAGCATCATCTGAGGCAGCAACTTCAAGTCACCCTGTGATGGTGAACAACTACATGGTGTCAGAAGATAGAGCTTATTGGATGGATATCATTAAGGATACGTTTAGTGAGATCGTCTAAGTATTGTAGCTTTTTCCTTCTCCTGCTCCAATTCTTGAATACTGCTATCAAGTTGTCCAAGATTCTGGTTCTTCTTTTCTTCGAGCTCTGATCTTTCTTGAAAACAAGAAAGAGAACTCTCAAGAGTGTTGAAATGATTTTGCAACCACTCAATATTCAAACCAAGACCTTCAATAGTTGCAAGAAGCGGTTTCCAATCCTCAAGATCTTTTGAAGTAAGAAAGATGAAATTTTTCTGTGACATTTTTTCGAGAAGAGAACACAACCTTGATATCCTGCACTTCTAGGAAATGAAGAAAGAACTCAATTTTCATCTGATAGATCGCCATACACTTCAAAGATAGCATTCATCCACTTTGACATATGTGCCAAGACCATGTATATTCCTTCACATGCAACAGTTCAAGCAAGGAACATATGAGGTCTTTCTTTTCTGAAGAATGCCATCCGAAGGAGAGATAGGAGAAGTAGAAGTTTCAACACTGGACATCTTTTCAGAAGTAAGAATGGTAGCAGTAGTAGTCACAGCCTTGGGAAGTATAGCAGTTGATAATCCAAAGCATGTGACGATTGCTGGAGTTGCAGACACAATAGAAGCTACAAAACAAACAAAATATTAGAAGGAAATACAAGATTCACGAGAAGAAATTTCATCACAAAAGTAGAACACTTACAAGGAGCAGGAACTGTAATAACCCTATACCTTGAAAAGGGGTACAATTGTAATAAAAACATCTACTTGGATGAGAAACGTAAATAAAAT
>JAUPMG010130800.1:0-11500 GCA_031762675.1 Pachysandra terminalis | reverse complement strand
TATATATATATTGTTTATGCGTGATATGAAATGTTACTTTATCATATTTTTAGTTTATATTTGCATCTAAATGAGTTTTGTTTTAAGTATCAATGAGTTTGCATGCATATCCACCTTAGCTGTGATTGTGGCCATTTCATGCGTATCTGAATGAAACGTAACCGTTTTTGGACTGACAGATACGCTATCTCAATTCAATATTTTGTACCATGCCTTCCTTAGGCCTTAATAGATTACAAGCAGAATCATCTTGCAAAGTACAGAAGTCTTTAGGCTAAAATAACCACATCTGCATCCTGAAAAGAGCACTTGAATGTTCATAGGAAAGTCCCATGGGAATCTATAAAGGGATAGAAAGGAAGAATGTACCACCTTGGCTATTTTGCAATGGATGAATGAGTGGGGGAACTCTTCTGCATCAGCCTTACACAATCATACTAACAGGATATCAAATCTGTTGTTGGATAGCCTTTGAGATCCAAGTTTTCAAGTCTAGAGTTTTGAAGAAAGAAATAAAACATTTATGGTTATCATTGTGGGGTTTAGGTTGGGGATCAAAGGGATAAGATGAAGAAAATATGAATGGATCCTGTTGTCATGTAATATCAAAGTTAGAAATTGGTGTAAAAGAGATTCTAAGAAGAAGATTGAAAGAACAAAATTATATGAAAAAGAATGTAATTTAGATAGGATAGAAAGGATAAAACTATGATTCAACATGTCAGGTTCAACTAGGAATTCTTACTTAGCAGGATTGAAGGAATAAATGCCTTCAAGGGTCGAGAATCAGCACCTTGGAAGCCAAGGAAGGCAATTCTTCATTATCCTCTAAAGTTGTAACTAATAGGTATATGTAGCCTTTAAGTCCTCAAGGACTGTACTTGCTTAACAAGAAACAACTAAAAACAAAGTGAATGCAAAAAAAAAAAGACCCCTGCGGTCCAGATTTGGAGTTTTTTTTTTTTTATTCCCCTGAAAATCCACAAATTAAAGTGAGCTAGGATTTAAGTATCCCGGCCACCACCTTGTAGCTTTATACTCTACTAGTCTCCATTGTTGGTGGATCTCAGGAATGACCTGTGAGCCCTGCAGTAGATTCTTTTCTGATTCCATGTTTCTTGAGACTAACGTTATACAGTACACTTGTCTTCAACAATGGATGGGAAACAAGTAGGGTCCACAAAACGGGTCAGCTCTGTTATCAAAGAAAGGACTAATGCGAGTGTATTTTATCAAGAACCAGGTGATAAAGACATGAACAAACATCACAAGGACGGTCCACCCAGTAGAGGTGAAGCTATAGTAAGAATTGAAAATCAAACAGTTCCTTTCTAGGTTCCATTATCCATAAAGAGGGAAATATTGATGAGGATGTTTCTCATGGAATTAGCGATGAATGGCTTCGGTGGAGAAGTGCTTCTAGAGTGTTGTGCGATCGCCATGTTCCACTCAAATTAAAAATAAAATTTTATGGGACAACCATTAGGCTTGCTATGATGTATGGATCAAAACGTTGGGCAGCAATGAAGCAACATATGCATAGAATGAACATTCCTGAGACGAGATTGTTGAGATGGATGTGTAGGAAGACTAGGAAAGATAAGGTGAGGAATGATCATACTCGAAGTTCTTTGGGTGTGGTTCAATTAGGAGATAAAATAAAGGAAAATTGGTTAAGATGGTTTGGGCATGTAAAGCGAAGATCTAGGGAAGCAGTTGTGAGAAGGTGTGTGAGAGAAATCATTAAAGGTTCTAAGAGGGGGAGAGGAAGACCCAAAAGAACTTGGATGGAACCAATAAAAAGAATTTGCATACATGTAAATTGATTGAAGATGTGGTTTTTGACAGATTGGGATGGAGGAACAGAATTTTTGTTGCCGACCCCAACTAGTTGGATAAGGCATATGATGATAATGATGATCCTGTTTTGCACTTCAAACTTCACCCCCTTAAGTAACTTGGAACGAGCTTTCAGAATCCCCTTCCACACACCCACTTCATACGACCTAGAAGACAGTCTATAGCCCAACCCAGAACCCCTCGCTTCAGTTCCATAATTCCTAGAAGTCACTCTTCTCCAAAGGGACTCCTCTCGACTAAACCTCCAAAGACTATTTCCAAAAAGAGCGAAGTTTATTCATCTAACCGCTTGATACCCACTCCCTCACACTTCTTTGGTTTGCAAACTGAATCGCTCCTCACTTGGGGTTCCTCTTGGAGTGCACCAAGTAATCTCAAAAGTTTATTAAAGTGAAAGGAATTCGGAAGTTAAAACTATATTCCATATTTCAGTGATTAATGAAATTTCTTGTTAATTATCAAAAAAAGATTCCATAATTCAGTGTCTTGGCATTTCACCTTTTCAAATTTACAGATTTACAGTTTAATCTAAGTTATTATCTCTACTATGGTGCTTTTGTATTGTATTATCAACTTTATGTTTCATTTATGTTCAACAATTGGTTCCTTGGTGCATTTGATTCCATCCAACTAACAAGAAAACTTGTGCTTCTTTCTCTCAAGGTGTTTACAGCATTCCCAAAATACTCAACATTTTTTTGTGTAATGGTGTATTTCATTATAATATGAAGAATGATTTACGAATAGTCAAATACAATGTCTCTGAAGAAAATACATCTATATCGTTAGCAAGATAACCTGGTTTCACTGCTGCAAGAATCAGTCCTAATAACCTTCCTAACAAGTAACATCACAAAATTGGAGAGAAAAATAGAAATCAATTCTATCAGCAAGAATCCAATGTTGAATTCAAAGTTGCTGTTGATTTTTACTCAAGATGACTTTGATCTAGGTATGTTAAGATACTTGAGGTTTTGTAGTATAATGAATTTCTATTTTACCAGTCTTATGTAAGAATGAGGACTGATTTTGGTCAGAGATGCTGCTGGATAATAACAGATACTTGATGTTGACATTGTACTTCTAGTTTACTCTCCATTCTTTTCTTTTTTTTCGATCAGTAAAAGTAGTATGTTTATATTAGTATAGAAAAAGGAATAGAATGCAGACAGCAGCTTCAAACCCTGTACAAAAAGAACCCCAGAAATCCCCTGTACATGAATGATGTACACCATGAACCCAAAACCGAAAATGGTAGGAAAAATCTATTTACCCCCCTCACAGCTTCCTAACCGATCTTACAAAAAATCCCAATCTCTTGAACTGTAAAAATTGTATAGAGTTGAAGTCGGGCATTGGACTGATCCAACAGAACAATGTGGAGAAGACTTGATTAATAACACCCTGCACATCCTCTATCTGTCCCTCAAAAATCCTGCCATTCCTCTCTTTCTACAGAGTCCAGCAAATTGCTGCTGGACACAGATTCCAAAGAACCTCCTTTCTGGATCCTCCTTTCAGCCATCCCCAAGAACATATAAGTGCTTCCATTCCTTCCGGCATAACCCAACAGACCTTAAATCTGCTCAAAAATACGCCCCAAACCTCAAAAGCTAGGCTGCAATGCAACAGAAAATGAAATACACACTCTGCATCAACATAACACAGGCTGCATCTATTCGGAATAGACCATCCCCTAGCAATCAGATTATCAAGAGTTAAAATTTTGTCTTTTACTGCACACCATAAGAAGAACTAAACTTTAGATGGAACCTGAACTTCCCATAAAACTTTAACCGTCCCGGCCCCTACGCCATCATCTAAAATATAAGTATACCTGGACCAAACTGAAAATGACCCGTTAACGCCCCTTGTCCATCTCCTCGTATCTGAACCATCCTTGAAAGCAAAATCTTGAATCGAGACAGCAATATCGCCACTGAATCCAGCTCCCTATCAAGTAATGGTCTTCTAAAGTTCAAATTCCAGGATCTCCCGAAGTGGTCCAAAGAAGATACCTCATAGATTGAAGCTTCTTGATTCTGCGTTAGCCTGAACAGATCAGGAAATTGGTTTTTGAGAGTTGCATTCCCCACCCACTGATCAGCCCAGAAGCTCACTCTATCACCCACACCCACCTCCACCTCAGAGCTTGTGCCCTTCACAAAATTCTCATAAAGATTGGTGATCGGGGTTTCCGAACACCCGATCCATAAGAGCTTTGAATAGGCCGGGTAATCCAATCACCAAAAGAACACCCATATTTGGCACCAATCACCCTTCTCCAAAGGTTCCCTCTCTCTTCCCTAAACCTCCACAACCACTTCCCTAATAATGCTTCATTAAAACATCTTAATCTCTTGATACCTATACCCCCATTATCTTTTAATTTGCAAACTTCACTCCACTTCACCAAATGGTATTTATGATCCTCCTCCTTACCACACCAAGGGAAGTCCCGCTGAAACTTTTTAATCGTATTAGCCACCGACACCGGAATCTCAAACACTGAAAGAAAGTAGGTTGGAAGGCTAGACAACAAACTTTTGATCAAAGCTATCTTTCCTCCCTTAGATAAACATCTCGTCTTCCGAGCTACTAATTTTTTCGCACACCTTTCTTCAATCTTACCCCAAACCCTTTTGGATTTATAAGCTCTGCCAAGAGGAAGCCAAGGTAAATGGTAGGCAGACTTCCTACCTTACAACCCAAAATAGAGTTAAGCTAATCCATGATAAGAATATCTCGAATCCCAATTAATTCACTCTTACTCAAATTGATCTTGAGACCTGAAACCGCTGTAAAGCAAACACAAATACATCTAAGGACCAAAAGATGCCTCTGTTTTGCCTTACAAAAGATGAGAGTATCGTCTCAAATTGTAAATGAGATATGATCGGTCCCTCATTTCTGAATTTTACACCTTCTAGGATTTCCTCTCGCATCTTACTGATCGCCTTGACGCAAGCCTCTAGAAGCTCGGAAAAAACCCGACGCTTTCGAAAAAGAGGGAGAAGATATGCATGTCTTAATCTATCTCCTCCACTTTACTCCAAAACCCATTCTCTCTACTCTCCATTCTTGTAGAGCATTCTCCTGAAAATGAAATTTATAGATGCATTGGGCTCATCCTTTATCTATTATAGATGCATCTTAAATTCTACTGATAAAAAAAGAGAGTTAAGTATCTATTCTAGAAAAATAAGAAAGCATGTCAAAAAACAACTGCCAAAATGGCGTGGGTTAGGAAGCTCCTCAATGCAACTGATCAGAGGGTTATAGGATTTAACCTTCTCATTGGTTGTAATATTACCACTTTTAGGATAAAGTAATTCTCCCTTCCATGTTTTGTTAATTTCCCTCTTGACTGCCTGCTATAGAACAAACTCCTTAATGGATGAGGCTTTGGAGCTTGTAACTTCATGTAGTTAATTCACAATATAATATATCCTTCCATCTCATGCTGCCACATTTGGGTTTTAACTTTTAAGTTCCTTTTCCCTAATACGAGAACATATTCTTCTATGGATGAGGTTGCATACTGTTGCGAGGGAAAAATAGAAGAATGAAACCACATGGGATTAGGGATATTTTAAAACTGTTATACTTAATTAGAAGCATCGAATTTTTTTTATTATTACTTTTTGTTTCAAAATTTTTTGTCTTTCATATTTGAATATACATAAAAGAATTTCTTAATTGCAGTTTTTCTTTGTTACTTCTGCTCAACATTTTGATGAGAAAACTCTTAACTTGGATATTGGTCTCATATGGCTCTTTGGTAGGAAGAGGATCTTTTTACAATGGCGCATGGTCTACCTTTGAGAGGGGACGGAGATGAAAAATGTTTATTGATGCTAAACGCAGTAGAAGAAACAGTAGCTCGCCAACTGCGTGCTTGTAAAGCACCATCATCTAAGAAAAGAGTATTAGAAGGTAGATATTCCAAAGATGGTATAATTTGCAACTCTTGCTTTTTGTTTAGGTCTTTATAGTGAACTATGCAATTGCCAGTAAAATAAATATTGTATTAGGTTATGCTTAAGAATGATCACAATCCTTGGACATTTTTCAGATTGTTATACTTTTTGGTTCCACAGTTTGAACACAATGTTCATTGCTACGTACATTATGACATAATCATCTTCCTCCATGGTTTTAAATTTAAGCGAAATTTTACAACTTTGGAATAAGGATTCGGCGGAAATTTTGAGGAGACTTCTGCTATTTGCAATATTTCCTGTAGACAATTATACAAAAAATTCAAGATAAGGGAAATATCAATGTACGAACTGATTCCCTTTGAAAAGGGAAATTTTGCTATATTTTGGAGAAATTTAAAACTATGTTTTCCTCCACCATCCACAGGTTTGGAGATTAATACTCATCCTCCTTCCCAAATTCTCTATGCCAATCCTCAAGGTTAACGTGCTTCTCCATTCTTTTTCCAGTGCTGGAAAATCAAGCGAGCCTTGGGAAGAAGGGATTGAGCTTGCATGAGGCTTTAGTTAACATGATCGCTGTTATGATTGTTTGAGGAAGAGGGTTTAATGGAAGGTCAAATTAAGGATGAATCTGTCCTACTTTCACTAGTGCTTTCTAGGTTTTAAGCTTTGTTTTTCATAATTGGTCTCTCTCTAAAAAAAGATTAGATTTGTCAAACTTTAAAGCATTACTGTAGAAGTTAGAGTCTTACAGATAATTGGGGAAATGCGGAAATTTTGGGAGTAACTATTTAGAGCGGTCACAATCGGTCCGGATGTTTATTGGAGGGGGTAGATTGGGTTATATTAATGGATGGAAATAGGAGCCAGATATGTTAGATCCAGCTTATGAGAAGTGGAAAGCTGAGAATCTAGTTGTTATGTCATGGCTCATCAATTCAGTAGAACCCGAGATCAGCAGATGCTTCCTATTCTTGAAGACAGCTAAGCAGATATGGGATGTGCTGCATAGACATATCTAAAGATGAAGATTTTTTCCATGGCTCATCTTTTGAGCTAGGAGATCTCGCATCATCGTTAGGGGAGAAATTGTTGGCTGTTATTTGGCTAGCCTTCATACTACGTGGGAAGAGCTAGATTATTACGAGGACTTTCATCTAGAGTGTCAGATAGATGCAATAGCATACAAAAAGAAATTGGAATGCTCAATAACCTTCAAGTTTTTTGCAGGCGTTTATCCCAAGTTTGAGATGATGAGGGTGTAGATACTGAGTAAACAAGAACTTCCTTCTTTGAAGCGGGTGCATGCATATGTGATGAGTGAAGAAAGTAGAAGAAATACAATGCAACAATATACACATAAAGAAAGTACAAGAAACACAATGCAACAATATATTGTTGCTGAGAGATCTGCCTAGTTGCATCACAAAAGGAGGGAAAAAAAGTGACAAACATGGGAGAAAGACAACTTCTGATTGGAAAGATAAATTAAAATGTTCTCAATGTGGGAAGGCTCATTACATGAGGAGCATTGTTGGGATATAATTGGATGGCCAGCAAGATATAATCGTCTTAGACCCTTACAGTGCATGCAGTAGAGTTTTTAGGCAACACTTTATCATCAACTATACAGGATCCCCACCTAGTGTTGGAATGACACTTATGATCAGTTTGCAGCTGTTTCTTCCTAAAGGAAAATGGCTTCGGTTCCCAAAGAGGAAATTGAGCATATTTGACGGATGATCGCAAGTTTGACAAACATATTTTTTCTTCCTATGCTCAGTTAGGTGTTGTGCATCTTTTGTACATCATATCACTTAGATATCTTCTAAATCACTTTCTTGGGTTATTGACTCAGGTGCATCCAATCTTATGACTGGTATTTCTTCACTTTTTTCAACGAATGGTGTATGTTCTAGCAGGGATAAAAACTTAGGAGACGTGATGGATTCCTTTCTTCTATTGTTGGGAAGGGTGACATACTGTTCTAGGTCAATTGCCTTTATCCTCTGTGTTTCATATTCGAAATCTTGTAGCCAATTTGTTTATCTGTTATTACTGTGACAAAACATCTAACTGCAGTGTAACCTTCTTTCCTTTATGCTTCAGGACTTGAGTACAAAGAAGATGATTGGATGTGGTCATGAGGCTAATGGATTTATCTCTTCATGACGATACCTACTTTGGTCTCAGAAGCTCTCCCGTCTGCCAGTTCTGGTAGAACTAATTGTGTTAATAAAGAGTTAGTCATGCATTAGCATTATAGGTGACAACACTCCAATGATATGTGATGCTAATCACCAGAAGCTGAGAATTTTGAAGTACAGTTTCAGAGTTTTTGAAGCAGTGTCTGGTTTGGGTGTTAACCTGAATGAATTGGAGATCTATAAAGTGGGTGGGGTGCCAAACATACAGAAACTAGCTGAATATTTGGGTGCTAGATATATGTCCACATCAGCATGGGAAGTAGTACTGGAAAGATCTGAGAAAATGCTAGCTCGGTGGAAGAAGGGGTACCTTCTCAAAAGGGGGAAGGATCACCTTGATGAAGAGTACACTTTCCAACCATTCAACATATTTTCTTTTTTGATTACAGTTCCCTTATCAATGGCAGAAAAGTTGGAAAGCATTGAAAGGAAGGCATCATTAAATGTCATTTAGTTTGTTGGGAGCAAGTGTTGGTCGAAAGGAGTTAAGTGGCCTAGGAATTAGTCCAATAACAATCTCTAATAAAGCACTCATGTGTAAATCGCTTTGTCGTTTTGGAGAGAGAGAGAGAGAGAGAGAGAGAGAGAGAGAGATTATGGAGGTCGTCTATAGCAGCCAAGTATGGTATATCTCCTCTAGGGTGGGATACGAATCTGGTTAGAGGGCATCATGGTGTGAGTCTTTGGAATTCTATCATGATCACATTGGAGCCTTTCCGTAAATGTATTATATTGGTTGTTGGGAATGGGAACATCACTTGTTTTTGTGATGACCTATTGTGTGGGAATTCAATTGAAGTGTACAGCACTGCAAGGGATAAAAGTGCTTTGGTGTGGGGTTACATGCATATCTTGGGTCCTACCATCACTTGTAATATTGACTTGAGTAGGAACCCAAATGATTTGGGTGTTGACTCAATCGGGACTCTATTTCATTTGCTATATTATTTTTGTCTACAAGTAAATGGAAAACAGGAAAAGATACAAGGAAGTGGATTCTGGAAAGTAGTGGTTCCTTTTCGATTTGCTTGTTTGCAAGATCTTTGCACTCACCTGTTGGCTCCTCTTTCAACTCTAATGGCCATTTGGAAGGCATTGGTGCCTACAAAGGTTACTTTTTTGCATGGACAGCTGCACTTAATAAATTTTTTAACAATAAATTATGTCATTCATCATAAATGGACTATCCCAGACCGGTGTGTCATGTGCAAAAAGGAGGAAGAATCTGTTTGTCACTTACTTTTTCATTGCCAAATAGCTTCAAGTATTTCGAATGCAATCCTGTTGAAGTTCGGAATGTCTTGGGTTATGCAAAAATCTATTTAGTTTATATAGAGTTGGGTGTTCAAGACAAGGGATAAAAGGAAAAAGCTGTTGTTTTTCCCATTTGCTGTTTGGTGGAGTATTTGGAAGGAACACGAAAACCTTCGAGGCCAAGGAAAAATCTGTTAATATTGTTATAAGGAAGACTTTCAGAACTTCATACCATTGGGCCAAGGTGGCAGGGTAATTCTGAGACCTTTTCTATCTTTCTGTGAATAACGTGATAACCTGCAGTTTGTCCATGCTTGCTGTTTTATACTGTTTCGGTTGCGTCCTTGTACCCTTAGTCCACTTCTTGTGTGCTCTTTCCTTTATTGATATTTTTCTAAAATGATTAACCCACATTTACTGATACGTATCTCTCTCTCTCTCTCTCTCTCTCTCTCTATATATATATATATATATATATATATATATATATATATAAAAGAAATACTGTTGCCATTTTTTTTTTGAACTGCTTCATTCATCAATAACTTTTTCAACAAGTTCATTGTTCCTTGTAATATACTAATGTGCCTTTTGATGACCTAAGAAGTATTTGACTACTTTGTAGTCATTATTGAGAAGTATGGAGTGGGAGGAAAGGGACAAGTAGAAGGGAGGTCTCTTGGTCGTGTGCTCTTTCACTGTCTGATATCATTTTGGGGGTAAAAAATAAGAATTTTTGAAGGAAAAAAGAAATTGTGAAATATTCTAATATGTTGATCTTCTATTGGCCATCTATTCGCCCTCAATTGAAAGATGTACCTCTCTTGTCTTTTGTAGATGATTTGGGGGAGGTTTGGGTAAGTAGTGGGTGAGGGGTTACCGGGCTAGCTTCTTTTATTTTTCCTGATAGCATGTGTATATTTTTCATGTACACAGGGCTTAGACCCGCAAATATTTTATATTTCTTTACCTTTTAATAAAATATTACTTTATTGGGGAAAACAAATCCTAGATCATCTTTAGCAAGTCAATGAATCAATACACCAGAACATTGCAAGGATGTGCTCTGAACAGCTAGCAAAGGAACAATGGTGTAATAAGTGATCAACAGGCTCCTTTCAGCCTCAGCAAATGACGCATTTGCTAGGTGTGGCTCAATTCCTACTTAGGTGATAGAGAGTTCCTCCTATCTAGTTTGTTCAACTGTAGATGTGCTGGTTTAATCGCACTTGATAATCTGCCATCAAAGTGTTTAAATCCAATAACCTGTTCAACTATTCTAAACACCCTATTCAATGCTATTTGTTGCATTTTATGTGGCACATATGTTGGTCTTCCATGATATATGTATAACATCTATTGTATAGTTACAATCTAAACTGTTTCAGAACACTCTTAATGGCTGGACTACTTTTTGTAATGCAGATATAGAGCCACTGCAAAGTATTTTTGATTTGGAAGAAGGATTTTGCAAAGCTTTGCTATGCCGATTACGTTTTCGTAAGGTCTTATACGCTTATACTGTCTTCTTTTCTCATTAGTTCTGTGAAAGAGATGCATCCTAGATTATTTACTGCTATTGTAATCACACTTGTATCTCCTTCTTCAACTATTCTTTGTCAGTAGTTCTTAAAAGATGCTTTCTAGATTGTTTACTGTTGTTGTAATCACATGTATGCATCAAGAGTATAATGTTATTAAGGTGGCTATATATATATCATATTGAGTCCTGTTCTCTGGTTCAATATTCCAGAGAGAAAAGCCTGTTACTACACTTTATTCACACGTGGAAGCTTATTTGGGGAACCCGACTTCCCCATGTGTACATTTGGTCTACCCCAGGTCATATACGGAGTTTCAGTCTCAAAGACATTGTCACGTGCATAAAGGGCTCACCTAAAAAAACTGGACGGCCATTGATACATGTGGGAAAACCTAATGCACATGTACTATTAGGCTTGTTTTGGTTTAAATATTGTATACATGGCTAATACATAGTTCCCTGTCAAATGGATGGTTTGGATTGGCCAGATCATTTGTCCATGTGGCAAAAATGGCCCTGTCACAACGGCCAATGAAAGCTGTCGTGACAGAGCAGAATACCTTTTGAATATATATATATATATATATATATATATATATATATATATATGTATATATATATATGTATGTATATATGTATAATTAAGTGTAAATTCTTTGACAAACTCATTATCGTCAGCTACTTTCAATTAA
>JAUPMG010130789.1:0-11500 GCA_031762675.1 Pachysandra terminalis | reverse complement strand
ATTAAGGTCGGATTCCATTTAGCTTCTAATCTAGCTGATTAGCAGGCTCATCCCAATTAACTAAATTAATTATGCCATTAAGCATGATTAACTCAGAAATCAGAATTAGGGATATTACAGAATGCACCTGAATGCGAGAAGGAAAAACCAAATGATGAAGGTTGGACACTGGTTACTCGTTGGAAAATGAGAAAGCCGCATTTTCCTAAGGCTCAAGTCAAGTAAAAGAAAGCCAAAAATAAAGACAAGAGTTGTCAAGTCATTGTCACCATTATTTGATAAAGTCTTGGAGCAAAAGCCTCATGTCCCAATTACTTTAGTGGAATTTATGCTAAGGAAGTTTATGAAGAAATATTGTGTTGATGTCAACACCGTGTCATGCTACAAGATACGTGACAAGGAGCAATCATCTGATGATGCTAAGAAAGATTCTGTTGCCACCACCTCTTGGCAAGATTGTAAGAAATCAACAAACGATGAGGGCATTGGATACACTTTACCTCCTTCGGTGAGCATTTTTGTTAAGAAAGCAAATATGGGGCATATCACAATAGAAGAAATCAAAGAAAATCAAAAGGAGGCTAAGACTCATCAAACCTCAGTGTTTGATCGACTCAGTGAAGCTACATCTCGTGCCTCTGTATTTGACAGGAAAGGAACCCAAGGTTTAACTCCATCATGCTCACGTATAGAGAAGCTGAACAATCAAAGTGTTCATTATCAGCTTACTAACTCAAAGAACAATGAATGTGAGCAGAAACATCGCAAGTCTTTTGACACAAGAATCTCGGAAGAGTCTTGCAGTCTTATTCCCTCACGTATGAAGCGACAGTCTACCTTGATCGTGACCAACGAAGAACCCTTAAAAGTCAAGAGAACGAAATCTTAAAGAAATACTACAAATGAAGTCAATACTCCTTGATACGAGCTTAAACTATTTGCAATGCTCCTTGATACGAGCATAAACTATCTGCATCACTCCTTGATATGAGTTTAAACTATCTGTCACTCCTTATCATACGAGTATAAACTGTATGATAAATAAATAATATGCCTTGAACTATGTTTGACTTGTCCCTGTTTGGGTATGTAGGCAACCTGCAAAGGTCTAGTCTCTAAAAAAACAATTGTCTTCAAAATGATGGAATTCCATTCTCCATTAAAAATGCTTCATCTTTCAAATCATCTGGTATGCTAAGGCTGGCAAAGACCGATTCTTATGAGAAGATCATTTTTATGAGAATCAATAATGCCAGAAGGATTGTAAATAGACTTTGGACAGGAAGATCTTTTTGTATCTTTTCTTGCAGGAGATTTGACGATATTTGATTGAACCTTTGAATCAGAACTACACCAAGTCGTAGAACTGACAAATGGTTCTTCTAGTGGCCCTTCTTTAATAAGATGGAAAACAAGAAATAAATATTAATAGCTTCGAGGAAGGCATAATTTCTCTTTCTTGTCTACTCCTGTTAGCTCCTTTACGGAGGGAGTGACTTCATCACCAAGTCGTAGAAAGAATTAAGAGATTTTTGGGTAGTCCTCCATTAAGAAGATGAAAAGCAAGAAATAAATATTGACAGCTCCGATGAAGGAATAATTTTTCTTTCTTGTCTACTCTTGTTAGCTCCTTTGCGGAGGGAGTGACTTCATCACCAAGTCGTAGATGGAATAAATAGATCTTTGAGTAGTCCTCCATTAAGAAGATGAAAAACAAGAAATAAATATTGACAGCTCCGAGGAAGGCATAATTCCCCTTTCTTGTATACTCGTGTTTGCTCCTTTGCTGAAGGAGTGACTTCAACATAAAATTTATCATCCATTAATTAGTCCTTGACAAGATTGAAGATTTATATAGCTGATGTCATGTCTGACTGATTTCACTAAACCATCATGAACCCTGGAACACTAATAGTCCAAGTACGGGTTACAATCCCAAGAGTCCCAAAGGGAAAACAAGGGATGTAAACCCGAACTCAAGCAAGGGTTGCACACCTAAGTAATCTCAAAAGTGAAGCCATGGTTACACGTGAAGTCACCGAATTTGAAAGCGGATATTGATAAATAACTTAGAATAAGGAGAAAACTGGGGGAAATATAATTTTCTAAATCGTACTTTGGGTTTGACATTCTTTGAATTAAGAGACCGCTTGACATATTCAATTGATTGACGAGATAGAAAAGTAGGAAGCTCAGTAGGCCATTTTAGAGAAAATATGCTGATCACCAAAGTATGAATAAAATAGGGACGTTCCTTCTTTACGCGATGAAGCTTTGTCCTCTTTCATAATTAAATAATCCTATCTTGCAATGGAAGAAGGGACATTCCTTCTTTACAAGAAGCTTCGCTCTTTATAAAATCTTACCTTGAGATTGAAGAAGAGTCGTTCCTTCTTTACAAGAAGGTTCGCTCTTTATAATATTTTCCTTGAGATTGAAGAATGGGCATTCCTTCTTTACATGAAGAAGCTTCGTCCCTTCAAAAAAATTTCCTTGAGATGGAAGAAGAGTCGTTCCTTCCTTACATGAAGAAGCTTCGCTCTTTATAATATTTTTCTTGAGATTAAAGATAGGTTTTTCTTTCTTTATATAAAGGAGCTTCGCTCCTTATAAAGTTTTGTCTTGAGATAGAAGAAGGGATGTGCCTTGTCTTGAAATAAAAGAATCTTCAAAAATAACCATTGTTGATAAATGTATAATATTTGAAAAGTCTTGTCCTGTGATAGAAGAAGGGACATTCTTTGTCTTGAGATAAAAGAATCTTTATAAATAGTCATTATTGATGAAGGAAAATATTGAGATGGAAGAATATTCACAAATAACCACTCTTGATATAAGAAAATATTGAGATGGAAGAATCTTCAAAGATAATCATTGTTGATGTTGATGGTGGAATATACATAAATTCTCATAAAGTAGTTAACCTGCAAAATAAGAAAGAAAAAGTAAAGGTCTTAGCGGATATTCAGAAAAAGAAAAGAAAGAGCTTATTTTACTTGGTTGTTGTTTCTGCAAAAAAAAATAAATAAATAAATAAATGAAATTTGAAGTGAGATTCAATTAAAAATGAAGCAAAAAAAGAAAATCTCATAAAAAAAAATTCTTTAGAAAAAAAAAAGGAAGAGAAGCTGGGTGAAGTCATCACCCACCTTCTCCACTTTCTTCCTCTTTCTATGGAATAGGAATGTGAGTCTTCATCTCTGTAACACAAGATCAAATCATCTATTTTGCCCCGTAGCAGTTCTCAAGAATCTATAGAATCAGATGAGAGGCGGGGAATAATCAAAGCCTCGTCAACGAGGTTGAGATCTAAAGCTCACGAATTGCCAGTGTTCAAACAAAAGTGCCGGAAATTGATCCCTCGGATGGGTAGAAATCGGAGGAAATCCGTTGATTTCAGGTACGATCCTTTGAGCTACGCTCTTAATTTTGACAAAGGGTATGACCATAGTCACGTCGACGAGTTCCCGTTACGGAATCTCTCGTCGACACTGCCGGCTTCTTCGCCACGGATGGCTGTGGCCAAAGATGTAGCCCATCGGTTGTCGTTTCTAGGGAGATCGCCGCCTGTAGTTAAATTAGGGTTTCGATTTCTGATTCAAAAAATGTCTCATAACAGATATTGATGCCGAATCTGGATCAACAGAACACTGAAATATTCAATCTAACCGTGCTTTGGAGATTTGATCCCTTCATCGAAGAGGCTTTGTTTACCGCAGCCTATGTTACCGCAAATGAATTCAACATCGAGCTTGGTCAATGGAGTCACAGGGATGTCGAAGGAAGCTTCGTCGTTAAGAAGAATATTCAAAATTGATTCCAGTTCATTATAATGAATCAACACAACAGATAATTATGTAGAAGAATGGTATTGATTCTAAAATTCACGTGAATGTGAAGATGTTGTAAATCTCTTCAGCAAGATACTTATTGCATACTCCAGGCTTCCTCCAAAGGCTATTTTTTTTTTTTCGAGAAAGATCCGACGCATGTATGCGGACAGAAGATAAAAGAAGAAGAAAAAGAAAAAACAATGATAAAAACAAAAGGGTTTAAAAGAAATACCTGATGAAGCGAGTTGAAGAGGAATTGTCCTCCTTGTGTTGGTCCTTAAGACCAAATCCACCTGCTTTCCATGGATTGGTGGTTCTCTCTCTTAGTCGTTTGGCCGAAATGTGTGTGAGCGTGCTAGAATTTTTGTAAGTTTACCTAAAAGACAGGTTATGTGAGTCAAATTGCGTAAGTTTATTGATAAGATAAATCAGTCGATGTGTGATCGATTTTAAGTCAGACGATTGTATGGTTCACGATCTCGAAGGATCAATGGCTGATCCAGAGAAACTGATTTTACGCGATCAACAACACTTTATATTAGAACAAGGAGAACAATTCTTCAATACACAATTTAGAAAGATAACTTCGTAATTTGAAAAGACAAATAAACATGAACAAAGAAAACACAAAACATAAAGCCTTTGGTTGTTCCTTGGGCTCCGATTGTGAGACGTAACTAAACTACTTCACGTATACACGAATCAGGGTGTAAGGGATTGGCATGAGGGCCTCCGTGAATCTCCAACTAGGATTCCTTCTTTATTGACTAGAGGGATGTTCTACGAGAAACTTAGTCCAAGGTAAGAAGTAGGTGTAGTAGGATCTTTGCAGGAGCTAACGATTAACTAGGGATCACTGGGGATCATAAACTGAACTAGGTTACGACTAACTAGGTTGAGTAGCTATGGAACTATTCTATTGGATTGCTGTGGATACCTTCTCTGTTTCGGCTGATTCTCTTTTATAGCCCATTTTAGCAACCGTTCGACAGTTTGTACATAATGGGCAGTTATTGATCCTCTCTTGTTGACACATGGCCCACTCTACCATTTTCATTTGACAACATGTTCTCACATTCTGATGATGGGGCTGAATCGGACTTGAGCCAATCGCCTGGGCCCGCGTTCCTCTGTTGGGCCTCCCCCATTTTAGTTGCTCATGCTTTTTAGTGCATGCGGGTTAGCGGTCTTTGGAGCTGGGCCGGTCTCAGGCGACCTGGTTCGTCCTAAACATTGCCCCCTTCCTCTTGTCTTTTCAAAAGCTTATTTTTGAACTGACAAGAGGAAATCCCACTTAAACTTCCTTGGAAAATGGCGATCATTATTGCCATCTTTTCATCTTTTTCTTTTCAAAATTTAAAAAGGGCCTTTATCATCTTTATCAGTTACCTGCCTCTTCTTCTCTCTTCATACTTGCTGTACCTCTTTGTGTATTCATGGCATCCAGCACCTCTTCCGAATCCTCTGTCTTTAGCTCGGCCGACCAGCACGTCACTTTCCCTCTCGTAGACTCATTGGCCATTGGGCCTCTTTTGCTGAGATGATGCCCCCGCTGGCTTCGGCCCTACAACCTGTTTTCCCCAAATATTTTGAGGAAAACTTCCTCGCTAATACTTCTTTTCTCGATTGGCAAACGTGGACAGCCGGGCATTCCCTGAGATCCTGGCCGAAGTCCAATGCAGAATGGGTGGCTTGGATCGATCGACTGACCCCTTTTTCACCCCTCTTTGGAAATCCACAGGTATCTTTGAATTCGTTCAATATTCACGGTTTGAGCTCTCCATGTCCCACTCTATGTTAGCGGCTTTGTCCTGCTTCTGGTCCCGTTCCACCAATTGCTTCCACCTCCCCTGTGATCCCATGGGCCCAACCATCCCTGACATCTATGCCCTTACTGGTCTGTCGTCGATCAATGAATCGGTCGATGGCAACCTTCCTTCCTCCAATCTTCCTTTTGATAATTCTAACACCTGAGTTGCATATGGCACCTTTATGTCTCAGGAGAAGAAGTCATCTACTCCCGATGTTCAGGAGCATTGTTCCTTTTTGCTAATGTTTCTCTACATAAGTTTGTGTGTTGCCTTTGGTCAGTTGTCCAAGGAGTACACTAGGGTGGTTCTTGCTCTGGCTAGCGGCCGAGAGCTTGCCCTAGCCACCTTTTATCTTTCTCAGCTTTACCGTGGCTTGTTCAGCCTCGCCAACAGAAATCTTGCCTCTGTTGGCGGCCCTCTTTGGATTCTACAGTTTTGGGCATGGGAATATTTCCTAGGCGTTTTTGCTCAGTCGGCCATGTCTCCGATTCCCAACCTTCATTTTCGCGGCCAACATTGGCTGAATTCTATCATTTTTTCACGTTCCTTTGCGGAATGTTTCAAATTATTTTTTACTCTCCCTTTTGACCGTTCAAATATACTCTTTTTTCCTTTTCCAGTCGAATTCGGTCATTCCGACTTTCTCAACCTTTCTCTTTTTGAGGACTCTGACGATTCTGCAGTCGTTCCTAAACGGAGCTCAATTTAGACCTCATACCTCGTCTTCCGAGACCTCCATTTTGAATCTCTGGAGGAGGGAACCCCCGACCAAAACCAGAAGTGTGGGGCAAAGATTTATCTTCCCAACTTATTGTCTCGACAGTTTGGGTTCGCCTAGGTCATCCCTGTTCCATCACTTGTTTCTTTCAATCGTCCACCACATCTTCGGACCGTGATTTCTTAGGCTAATGATATTCATCATGTCAATTAGCTCTTTGAAAGTTTGGCCGTCGGATTCTCCATCTCTCGTTGTCCTAACAGTCCTGCTTCATCCCCAGTTTTCCGTAATTGGTGGATTAGTTATTTCCGCTATACTTTTGCTGCCAATTTGTCTGTATATATCTCACACTTTAGTGCGCCGGCCGAGTTGGCTCCTCCTGTTCCGGTCGAGACTCCTTCGGCCGCTAAGAAGACAAGTCCCAAGAAGAAGGGTAAAGCCCTTGCTAAAGCTTCTTCTGACCACCCCAAAAAGGCTAAGCCAGGTAATTACTCCTCTATGAAATCTGTCATTCTTTTCGAAAACTATTATGGGTTCAAATGGAACCCTTTGGACTCCCTCAAAACCCTTAAGGAAAAAATGGTCAATGCGTTAGCTGAGAAAACGACCGCTCATGATGAGCAATGCTTACATTCCTGGATTTCGGCCGAATCACACTCTTCTGGAGTTTTTGAGTCTGATATGTCTCATTATTTTTCGCCACTACCTAGTCCTCCGTCGATTTTTGATTCGGCTCTTGGACTGGCCGAGCCTCTCCACCCTTATGTTGATTGGCCGGTCCCAGTTAGCTTTAGTGGGCTGTTTGCAGCTGGTTCACAAGCTACTAGTGTAACTTTAGCCGTGCTGCCGGCCGAAGCCATCATTGGTATTCCAACTTCTCTCTACCTTGCTTTTAATTCTTTTGTACTTCTGACTTGGTGTCTTACCCTTCTCTATTCTTTTCAACTAAAGCTTTACCCCTGCCTGTGTAAGAACTCCCAGTTGAGGAGGAGGTGGCAGGAGAAGACACTTTATCCTCTCTCCTTCAGGTGCAGAAAAAACAAAAAACGAAGTCAAAGCCAAGGCCGACGCGACAGTCTGCCCGTCACACTGAGACGAACTTTCAGACAAAGGATTCTGGTTTTTAGTTGACCTATTGGATGAAGATGTTATCGTAGGGACCCCTGTTGAGAAGAGGAAGCTTGAAACGCCTATCGTTTCTCATTCAGCCAAGCAGGTAAAGCAGCGGGCAAGGAGGTCACCTCAGCCCAGTGGTGAGGGTTCTGAAGAGGTTGATGCAGAAGTGACGAGCGACTCTTCTGAGAAGACCCAAACGGCCGTGGGTGGAATATCTGATGATGATGAAAGTGTTGGGTCTTTGCCTCCTTTCTCTGAACCTGCCACCGATTCTTCTCTTGCCAAGATCCCTGATTCCAGCTTTCTTGTGCTTCCAGCCGACTTCGATGATTACCTTAAATCGGTCGACGATTTTTTTGCAGCTTGGACCTCCCTGCCTCTCACCTCTCCTGCCACTGCGTTGGCCATATCTTCGGTCGTGGAAAAGGCCAAATCAGATCTTCATCATCTTTTTTCTTTGAGTCTATCCGAGTTTAGTACTGACCAGACGTTCTCCGCCTTTCATGATTGCCTAAACCTGCTTCGGTCATCCAATCTAGTTAACACTTCACTCCTCTCTACCTTGGCAGAAGTACAAACTTGGGTGTTTGGTTTTCGCTCGGCTCAATCCTAAGAGGATGAAGCGAACTCCTTTTTGAATGACCTGTCTTCCAGGATAAATGAGATATCAGTCTTAAGGACCACTTTTGGAGGAAAGACAGAAGAGCTAGAGGCCACCAAGCAATCAATTGCTCAAGCCCACATCCATATGGAGGAGATCAAGATGGAGCAGAAACGGCTGGATGAAGAGAAGGTTGGACTCCTTGTTGCTGTATCAACGACCAAGGGAACTCAACGGACCAATGTTTTGGCACAAAAGGAGATTGCAGAGGAGCTGCCGAGGAAGGTGGAAGAAGTACGAGCGATCAAGAAGAAGGAGAGCGAATGGATTAGCAAAAAGTATCACGCCACAGAACTGGCCGCGGCCTTAACGGCCAAATTTGATTCTCTAAAAAGCCTGTCTCTTTAAGCTAGCTTATATTTTTTTTTGATTGGTCGGTTGACCCGTTAGAACCTTGATAGTACTTTTTGGATGCTAATCGGCCATTAGGCCATTTTTATTTAATCTTCTCTTGACTCCCACATCTTTGGGTAGTACTTTTTAAGTATCGGCCATTTATAGGTTTTCCCTCTATTGCTTGTTTTCCATCTTGTATAGTATATGCACCTCCTTTTAATACCCTTTGGATTTGGTATGGGCCCTCCCAGGTTGGCAACCACTTCCCATATACATGGTCCGTACGGCCGATGGGCAATATGATTTTCCAAACCAAGTCACCCTAGGCAAAGGACTTGCCTTTGACTTTTCTATTATACGACCTTGCCAAAATTCTCTTATGAGCCAGTATTTCTTCGTATGCCCTAAGTCTCGATTCATTTAACTCTTCCAAGCCAATCATCATGGCTTCCGTAAATTCTTCCAATGGCATCTAGTGCTGCATTATTGTTCTTATTGAAGGAACTGTGATTTCCAAGAGTATGCCGGCATCGTGGCCGCAAAAGGAGTATTCCCTATCCCTGATTTAAAAGTAGTGTGTGATCGCCCTCGGGTCGGGAAGACCCTAAGTCGATCGGGTGGAAATGGAGTCGCCACCATCCATTGAGATTGGGTGTGGATGGTCACCCGGGTTGATTAATTGATTATAAAATCGAACCGAAATTGTGAAATTTGGTCGGTTTAACCAGATTTAGGTAAGGGGGTTTATTTGAGAGACCGGGAAGGTGTTAGGCACCCGCTCTCTCCCGGTTTAACCGGTTGCCCGATTCAAGGATGTTTGGCCAATTATGATAAAATCTGAAGATAAACTAAAATTAAGTAAAATCTAAAAATAGAATTAAATGATAAAACTACTAAAAATAATAGTTCAATCTCAATTAACATCACATGTTGCATCAAATAAAATAAAGATCTCCAAATAACTTATTATCCACTATACTAATGGATCAAAATCAAAGGAAATATTAATCAAAGTGCTACCCAACAAAACTCAAAGAAATCTGCTCAACCACACATAATGTTCATTCAAATTTCTAAAAAATAATATAATAATAAAACAATTACCTGTAACAAAATGTGCTCCTCTATTGTGCTATTCCTGTTTGAGCTCCCTCTGTTGAGCTTGGCCGAGAGATGGCAGCGAGGCAAATGGCTTCTCTGAGATGTGGTATTTGCTGGGTGAATGGAGATAAGTGCTGATATGGAGGCTAATTGGTTTGGAGCTTGGAAATGGGGTGTTGTGGGTTTGGTTTTTGGTTGCTGAGAACAGAGGTTGAAGGAAGATTAAAGAGTGTGATGAGAAAGGAAGAAGAGGATAGAGAATTGGGGAAGCCGGTGCACAACAGGGGCGGAGAGAGGTGGTTTCAAGTGGGTTTGTAGGGTGAAGGGATGGGGGTTTCAATGTTGTTGCCGAGTGGAGGTGATGGTGCTAGACGGAGGAGAGTGGAGAGGGTGCTGCTGCTGCGGGTGTTGGGTTCGGACCCCTGTTGCTGCTACAACAGCAGCAGCAAGAAGAAGATTGTATAGAGATGGTTGTGCAGTGGTGGAGTGGATCGAGCTGGGTTGAAGAGGGACAGACAGAGGGAGTAGTGAGAGGAAATGAGAGAGAGGAGGAGCAGGGGAGAGAGGGAGAGCTGCAGCAAAACAGGGGGCAGAGAGAGGAGGAGCAGGAGTGAGGGACGGAAGAGAGAGAGAGGCGGGAGTGGAGGAAAGAAGAGGAGCGGGGGAGAGAGGGAAGGAAGAGAGCAAAAACAGGGGTACGAGCTATTGGGCAAGGCAGCGGCGCGGGCTGGGGCGCGCGGCAGGGCGTTGGTGCTGCGGCAGAGGAAGGGGAGTGGATTAGAGATGAATGAGAGAGGGGTGGAGATTATGCTGCTGTTGGAAGGGGTGACTAAAGAGAGTTCAGAAGAGGGGTTGGATTAATGGGTGTTGCTGAAGGTGGAAGAAGAAGTGATTGGACGGTTCAGGTGGTGAGGTTTTAGAGCAGAACAGGGTATGGTGTTGTAGGTCTGTTGGAAGTTGAAAGGGTTTTCTGGGTTTGATTTTCGGGTGTAGGGTGGTGGTGTTAAGCTGCTGTGTTGATGGTGAAAGGGAGCTGAGGTACAGTGGAAGAAAAAGAAGAAGAAATAGTGGATGAAGAAGAGAATAAGGAAGAGATTGAATAAGAGAGAAATGGAATGGGGAAAGGGCTTACCGGAAAATGAATGTCAGAGTAGCACCGCCGCCGGATTCAATGGAGGCGTCGGAATTGAAAAGGAAGCCGGAGATAAAAGGGGCTCGCTGTATTCCGATTGGAGTTCAGTTTGATTCGTCGCCGCCACCGCCAACTAGCGGTTGAAGAAAAATGGAGTTAGGGTTTTTGGTTTTTTCTTCTTATGCCTTTCTGGAGAAGATGCTGAATAGTGTACAGCCCCTTTTTAATTTTTCAAATTTTCTTTTTAAAATAAAACCCTAAGCCCTGTTGCCAGGGTTTTCGTAAGCTCAAAGAAAAGGTTTTAGTGGAAAAATGGAAAAGGGCTTAGAAGGGTCTAGGAGGTGTTTTGAAATTGGAAAAAATAGAATAAGACAAAAGAGGTTAGAGGCTTTTTGAAATTAAAATTTCTTTCTGAGGAGTTTTATTTAAATAACAAATTTTTTTTGGATTTTATTTGAAATATGAGAATCTAATTTGTTGAAGATGCTTTGGAAGTTAAAGATGTTTTTGTGTGTACACGTGGCAAGATTCTTTGCCAAGCGTACACGACAACAATGTGCCACATCCTCAAGGACTGCCACATGGCAAATAATTTTATGAAAATTTCCAAAATGACTCGATGACTATTCGAACTTGGAATTGGGCGAATTCATAGTCGTTTTAAAGCTCTCGACTCGCAGAGATCAAATCTAAAATTAGAATTTTATTTTGACCTAAAAATATGCCATTTGGACAAAAGGGCCTATTAGGGGCAAAATGGTCATTTTTGTCTCAGACCTCAAATCTGGTCGA
>JAUPMG010130780.1:0-11500 GCA_031762675.1 Pachysandra terminalis | reverse complement strand
TCCCATTAGGTGGTGCATGCCTTCCTATTTTTGTTCTCTTTTTCTAACAGCCTGTGTACCTTGTTATTAGTGAATGTAAAGTCTTTATTCATAGAATATGTCCATGCATTTTAAACTTGTTGTTATGTTTGCAGTTGTCAAATTTTTGAATTTAAAGAGATTGGTGGATCTAATATGCTCAAAGTTGCTGACATGACGAAGAGGACGGGCCGAAAGAGGATGCAACATCCTTTGACATTGATAAGGATTTCACTATAGATGAAAAGGATGAGGTATGATGTATAATAATATCTATTTGTTATGGCACTTATGGACGAGTTTTAAGATCTATATTCCTTATTAGTTGTTTTTCTAATCCGATTAGCACAACAGTCGGAATGATTTGGTTGATAAATCGACTTTTAATTCAAATTTATAAATGTAGTTGTAATAAGCTTCGTAGTGAATTTTCAAATGTTTCATAGCGAAAAAGAAGGTTATTATTTCACTAGGTCAAATTTATAGACGGCATAATAATTGTGCCACTAGAATAGCATCTAAGTAATAGAGAAAGAGCTTTAAGTGATTATGGTCACTTATGCTGAAGCTATGTTCATATAACATGCCCATTGCATGAATGCCTTGATGTTATGTTTGCAACTCTAAAATTTGTGAAGTTAAAGCGATTGGTGGATCTGATATGCCTACAGTTGCTGATATGATGAAGGGGAAGGGTGAAGAGAAGATGCCATATCTGATGACCTCGAGAGCAACTTCACCACAGAGGAAGAGGATGAAGTATGGTGGATGATAATATTTATTGTTCATTGTACTTATGGACGTGTTTAAGGATTTCTATTTATTATTGGTTGTTTGACTAATCCGATAATCACAATAGTCGCAATGATTCAGTTGATAAATTGACTTTTAATTCATTTTTTATTAACGTGTTTGTAATAAGCTTTGTAGTGAACTTTGCATGTTTCATACCTAAAACTCATGTGTTTAATTTATAAGTTGCACAATGTTAAAACATATAACTAATCGTACATCTAACCCAATAAGCAAACTCAGACAAATGATGCATAAACAACAAACATGATGTATAAACAGGAATCTAGTCGGATTCAGCGCCTTGCTGGAGGAGATTGAAAATCGGAGTCATTAGAATCTCATTCTCGTTGCTGATCAGTAGACTCATCCGAGATATTTGATTATGTTTGATATTCACCCAAAATATCGCTAATCTCCTGCGCTGGAGGCTCGCTCATGCCTACTTCTTCGTAATCTTTCTTTAGCATATATAATTTAAATGACTTTATAGAGCGCCGATTCATACGCTTGTTCTCATTCTTCATCAACGGCAAGGCTTGCTCTATATTTCGATCGCTACTAGGTGAAAGTTGTAGAGACCTATGTTTGGAAACTGGTTGTTGGAAGTGACATAATTCTTTTTCCAACGTTGCACCGAGTGAATGCTCATGACGCCACTCCCTAACAAGGTGACGCGATGGGCTTCGTGGTTGGGTTTGTCAGAACACCAACCTACTCCGATCAATGTTGTTCGACCTCCTTCGATTTTTCATGTTGCCATTTCATCGGTTGTTCATGTTGCCTTGAAAACGTGAAATAAGTTCTCAATATTACAACCAACAACTCCAACAATGTTAATATGTCTACTATTAATGAACCATGAACTGTGAACTAAATGTATTCAATTGTATTTTTTTCATACATTTAGATTTGACAGATCATTGCCCATGTCAAATCTCCCTGGACCAACATAACTCCCTATGGCTATTCAATGACATAATTTACTTGTACTTATTGCTGTTGACAAGACGAGTCATTGAATCCCACACACAACTCCATATACCTCGATAATGACATGTGTAAAGGAATATATTCGCTACAGATGTTTACCCTTCCACTCTATTATCTCCTTGTATATTAAAGTACAAATTGATATGACAATACCTGCAGACTGAACCTTGCACACAACTCCCCATAATTCAATAGTGGCATATTGAAAGTAATATATGCATTACAATTTTTTTTTAAACTTTTTTAGTTTGTGCAGATTTACAAGTCTGTTTAACACACTCACAATTATTTTAAGCCCAATTACAAGTATTTTTAACACATTTACAGGTCTTTTCAGAACAGTGACAACTCTATTCATCACGAATTACTGTTTTCTGTTTTCCACAATTACAATTACTTTGTCAACATTTAAAACTCTGTTGTGCATAATTATATGTATTTGAAGCAAAGTTACAACTTATGTAAGTTACAACTTACAACAAGTCTTTTATGCACATTCACAGGCATTTTCAACCCAGTTAATACTATTTTCTGGACAATTACAAGTTGTAAGTGCTATTATATAATGCTATGATATAAGAAGGAAAGTTCATATTTTGCAACAGACAATGATTGATACAACAAAGTGATTGATATTGATTGAGATACAACATTACACAATAACTCTAGTTGAAAATACTCTTAACATGAAGCGCTACTATAGACATAAAGCTCATCACTTATTCAAATCTAATTTGTTGAACTCATCCAATATCCTACGGTCAAACTGAGCAACTTTTCAAGATGTCTCGACCTCAGTTTTAATCAGGTTTTTGATACATTGGACATTGCCTATATCCTCCATAACTAATTTATATACACGATCCGCCATATTGTCATCTCTCTCTTTGCTTTGGACCCAGGCAGAGTATCCACAAGCGGGTTCTTGTGCCTACAAAACATGATTAAATAATATCAATTAGTACAAGTGCTTAGGAATCAACCTGCTGTCTAGTTTGGAAAACTAGCCGTTGAGTTAGGACATGCAAAGAAATGACGTCCGCAAGAATCTTTCTTATTCGATGTCAAAATCTTGCAAGGCCCTGCTTTGTAGGGGCACCACTTATACTCGTCTTCCCACATGAAGAATCCACAATCCTTAACATCATTGTTCCCACTCTAATTACGCTATAGTTCAAACTATGCAGGTTAAATGAATTATTTATTTAATTGTGAAGAACCAAATGATACCATGTAGTAATGTTTAAGCATACCCAGTAAAGACATCTGTAAAACCATCAATCTGGATTACTTTCTGTATGAGACTTCAATCGAATCCACTGACCACGTTGGTAGACACAAACAAGTAAGTTGTTTGTATTGGTAAGTAAGGATGATGATGAAGCCATGTTCATGTTGGATTCTTCTTGCACCAGAGATTGGAGCGAGCATGATGATTATTGTCTGGTATCGTTATCTTAGAAATTTATAATGGTGGAAGAGTATGCACTATTAAGTAACATGAAACTTTTATTATTGTATGGCATGTTCGATCACTACAAGCCTTTGTTGATTATCTTTTTTATTTGTTTGTATATGAAAGTACAAATTCATTTGATAATACCTCTCACACAACTCCCCATACATCAATAATTGCAAGTATAAAGGACTACATTCGCTACAAATGTTGACCCTCCCACTTTTTTTTATTTTAGGAAAGGTAAGTAATATTTTATTTCAACAACAAATATAATACATTTGTCATACCGTACATGTGTACAAACCAACCAAAGTTGTACCAACCTAATCTAGCATACATGATACATCCCTATACATTCATCACATGAAGCATTAGCCATGTTCAAACACCCACATCAGCAACATGCCATACAACACTAGGCAATGAATACATTAAAAAATAAAATATGTTTGGCTTAGCAGTAACCTAGAGGCACACCTCTAGCTCACCGCTAAACCTTGTTTTGAAGATTATTGTTTTTAAAACCTAATCTAACCTAGTATACTAATAGAACACTTCCCTAAACCTAATCTAAGTATTTTTAACCTGATTTATAAACCTGAAAACATCATATACTGATTTTTATGCTTTCCTACTATTTTACTGGACTTTGGTATAAAACGGATTTGCTACCAACTTATAATATAAGTGATTTAATCTCAACACTGTTTATCTCGATCCCTATACACCTGATTTTATTGTTTGAAACCTAATATTGATGTTATGTGTACAGTTATGTTACTATTTTGAAAAATAAAATTAGTTGTGAGACATGTGCATAGTTTGAAATATTTATAGACTTGTAAATGTTGTACTTACATTACAAGCCTTTAGGTAAGCTGTAAAGGTTGAATCAATTACAAACAACCAAAGCTGCCACAAAACACATTCAAAATACAAATTGATATGACCAATCACTACAAGCCTTTGTTGACTATCTTTTTTATTTGTCTGTATATGAAAGTACAAATTCATAGGATAATACCTCCCACACACAACTCCCCATACATCAATATGACCATTCAGTGGAAGGCTGAACCTTGCACACACCTCCCCATGCACAGCAGCAACTTCACAAGGCTTCAGCTAATTCCAATGAATAGCATCCCTACAACACCAATCAAACATCCACATAGTAACATGCCATACAATACCAAGCAATGAATACATTGAAAAATAAAATTTGTTGTGACACATGTGCACAGTTTGAAGTCTTCATAGGCAACAATACAGCAGCTGCAGTCCAAAGTATCCCTGTGCAACCTTGCACAGCAGCAGCTTCGCAAGGCTTCAACTAATACCAATGTATAGCATCCCTACAACACCAATCAAACACCCACATCAACAACATGACATATAGCACCAAGAAATGAATACATTGAAAATAAAATATGTTTGGCTTAGGACATTCACAAGCATTTTTAGCACAATTACAAGTATATTTAAAACATTTACAAGTCTTTCAGAACAGTTAAAACTCTATTCAACACAAATTATTCGTTTCAATTTAGGATAATTACAACTTACAAGCAGAGATGGCTGGGCATAATTTACAAGCAAAGAGTGATGGGAAGTAGCCCAACACGAAAGTCCGAAACAGTGGACTGTAAAAAAGAACAAAAAGCAGGATCAACACATTTACAAAGGATTCATTGAGGCTTACTAAGCAACAAAGCTCACAATTAATACATAAATACATTATACGATATTCAGTTACATGTCTGAATCTGACTCATTCGACATCTCCGAATCAGATATAAGAGAAGTTGGTAAATTATTCGCAATGTCTGGAACTGGAATACCCATATTATGCGCAAAGTAAGAGAAGTGATTGTCCCTTCTAATCCTTACTCACATCCTCTTCAGCTCATGATTCATGCGCTCAATGGCAAGGTACAACTGGTTAATGTTATCTCTTTGCATTGTTTGTGCGCGCTGCATAGGCACATGCAAACGACGACTGCAACATTTAGTGATGAGATGGTCTGCTCAAACATAGGGTCGCATCCATTGTTGGATTAGCGCTTCATGCTCAACACGAGGATCATTTCCAAGTCCAGGAATTTTGGCTCCTAGCAATGGGAACTACTCAAATGTGCTTAGAGATATTGGGGTAACTCATTCAAAGCTTTGTTTTTTCATGTCAACCAAGAGTTAATTAAAAAGCTTATACTTCAAAGGTTGACAACACATTGAAAATACAATTGAAAATAGAAACTAATATGACATATCACTACAAGACTGAACCTTGTACACAACTCCCCATACTTCAATAGTGGCGTATTGGAAGGAGTATATGCACTACAATTTTTTATTGATCTTTTTTAGTTGTTTGTCTTTCTTATTTGTTTGTATATGAAAATAGAAATTGATGTGACAATACATGCAGAAATGGAATGATATGACCAATCAATACAAGACTGAACATTGCACCCTATTCCTTTCAATATTGACATATTGAAAGGAATATATGCACTATAATTTTTTATTGATCTTTTCAATTTTGTGTAGATTTACAAGTCTGTTTAGTATGGATGACAAGTATTTTCAGCCAATTTACAAGTCTGTTGTGCATTTTTATATGTATTTGAAGCAAAGTTACAACTTACGTAAGTTACAACTTACAAGACAATATTATTACGCACCCACCCATTTCATAATTATGAACATCATTGAAATTCATTGCATATCAATCATGAATTAAAACTTCAAATTAATAGCTCCAACATCTCAGTAACCAGAATTACAATGCTGAAGAGAAGACGTACTATGCATCAAAACTCGCAATTAAAACATAAATAAATAATACGATATTCAGCTAGTTGTCCGAATCTGACTCATCCGACGACTCGTCCGACATCTCTGAATCAGATATAAGAGGAGGTGGTAAAGTATTCACAATGTCTCGAATACTCATATTACATGCAAGATAAAAGATGTGATTGTCCCTTCTAATTCTTAGTCACATCCTATTGAGCTCGCGATGCATGCGCTCAATGGCAAGGTATAGCTGGTAAATGTTATCTCTAGGCATTGTTTGTGTGCGTTGCATAGGTACACACAAACCTCGATTGTGACAATCAGGGATGAGTTGCTTTGCTTGATTGCTGAGTCGCGTCAATTGTTAGATGAGTGCTTAATGCTCTACACGACGATCATTTCCGAGTCCAGGCATTTTGGCTCGTAATCATGGGAATTACTCAAATGTTCCTAGCATAAAACACCTACCTTTTTATAGGAAAAACCAAGATACGAATATGACTATATTCTTTTGTGCATGTGAGGTGGTGTTCTACACATTTACAAGTATTTTTAAAACATCTAGTGGTGAGGTGGACCACTTAGTGGGTAGGGATCCACTTGCACACTTGGTGGTGCAAGGATGCACAACCAAGTGGGAAAGGATGCACCACCCAGTGGGCAGGGATGCGCCACCCAGTGGGCATCCAACCACACTTGGTGGTGAAGGGTTGGACCACTGAGTGGGTAGGGATGCACCACCTAGTGGGGATCCCCTTGCACACTTGGTGGTGCAAGGATGTACCACCAAGTGGGAAAGGATGAACCACCCAGTGGGCATCCAACGACACTTGGTGGTGCAAGGACGCACCACCCAGTGGGCATCCAATCACACTTGGTGGTGAGGGATGCACCACCTAGTGGGGATGCCATTGCACCAAATCAATCGGAACCATAAAACTGTAGCAGTCATCCTAATTTGCTCAACACATCATATTATTATTCACTTAATCCAAAATTTGAACCTCAGTAAAATAAAACATAAATACCTTAGTCATGTCCAGAAACACTTCCCAATAGCAAGTACCATCCCAACAGTAGCACGTCGCATATTTGCAACAACCAACAATCACTCCTTATCCGCTTACGGAGTACTCGATAGAATTATGCTCACTGAGCAACAACTCCTTTGCAATATTTCTTCATAGAGTACCGATAGAATTCTGCAAATACAAAACACAAGTTAGGATAGTTGCGTAGCATCATAAAGTACATATCATGGCAAGCATATAATAAACCCCCAGAACACATATTCCTTAAGTCTTCGATCTGGGTGGGATCCAAGCCACCATTCCATGATTGCATAAACAGGCACGGATAGACGCCACAATCATGTGTAATAGGTGAAAAATAATAAATCCAACACTCCTCTTATTACAAAACATTTAATTACAAAAGACTGTATTGCAAAGGATTTAAAGTTGAAGTCGAGCTTTCAACTCTACTTACACATTAGTTTGCTGTAGGACATTGCAGCAAACAACTTTCCAATCACTTAAATCATAAGGACGCCTCAGTGCTTCGAAAATATCATGGCACTCCACTTTCTGCAACACCACAATATAACAACTATATTAGTCTACCAATTAAGAATATATGACAACTTAATTGAGCAAGTGATACCAACCAATTTATCGATAAAAACTCTCTGGTCACTGGAACCCTTGTACTTCACTTTGTGCGCTTCGTTCGCATACGCGGAGACCATAGAGTCTAATATTTCAATTCTACGAAGTTCCATGTTGAATACACAAATATACCAGTGTTCCTGTTGACACACTGGAAAGAGTATCTGCATGACCAAGAAAGTATCATACATATGCATGTCTAAAGCAACTGGAATTGATGAACGTGGAAGTAATATCATACCAAATTGCAACTTGCTATATTATATCCCATGTGCTTCTCCTTCCAAAGGGGCATATGTGCATAAATCCCTTCGAATGTATTAATATTAATCATATTCTGTTGAGAAGGGTCAAATTTAGGAATGATAATGTAAATTGTTGAATATATGAAATTTTAGTGAGAACTGGCATTCACCGTTACTATGGAGGAGAAGTAATGCTTTTTGACTGTCCCTTCCTTCGACACTTGCTCCATTATGAGCTTCATCGCGAAGCAATCGATAAACTACATGTACCGAGAGAGGAATTTATTTTAACAAAACATTTTACATCAATTCTGCAGAAGAAGATAGATAACAATGTTGGGAGCCATGCTTACATCGTCAATTATGAGCTTCCTTGGTAAAAATGTCTTAAAATGTTTACGGATCAGTCGGCATGATTTATAATCTGCCAACACATCACTGCATATATGAAATTACCTTTGTAGATATTAATGTTGTCAACATCTTTAAAAGGTACCAACAATATAGCTGAAATACAATATCATACCTTCATTTTCTTGTGGGGTGGAATGCGTAATCCAGTGCAGCCCCTACTAGTGAATCTCCATCCACAGCGGTACGTTCTTTCCCTTATATGAATGTGTCTAACACTTAGTAATCCATAACCGGTTATCACAATCATTATATCAATGTTGGTGATATAAAAGATAAATGATAGTAACTTTGCACTCCTACTTTCCTTTTTTTTGTTCATTTTCAAATAAATTTGAGAGTATGTAACAAATGGCGATTTCAACCATTTACTCTTAAGCCCTGTTCTTGCATCTATTGGTGTCTCCTGGGGGCCCCCAATAAGATCACACTGAACTTGAACAAGTGTCGGACTTGCATGTTCTAATTCTTCATTTACAGCCTGTAAAGACCAGAAAAATACAGATTAAAAAGAACTTTGACATGAAGGGTAAAATAGTAATTATACCCTTTACATCTAGAAAATTACCTAGGGTTATTATTGTAATAATGTAGGATTGATAATATAAATTATAATAAGGGAATTAAGAATCATTAATCTAAACTTTACAGCTTAACCAGAAACAAATTAATGAATTAACCTGTAACGGCCAAACAAGACCTAGCACTAACATTTAATTAAGCTGGACTTAAGTAAGGCCATTTAGATTAAAGCCCAACTAAATTAACTAAGACCTAATTAGAATATTTAATACCTGAAATTCGTGCTAAATTAATTAGGTAACTTAAGGACTAAGTAAACATCAAGAATAGACTTTAAACTTATGGATAAACTACAGATAATAATCCTAATACAAGTACAACTCCTAAAACAAGTAAAATAAGACTAATTAAAGAAAGTAGATCTTAGAAACACACCAAAATTCGTGGGATTATCTAGGAAGAACAAGGATAAGGTTAAGAAACCAAAAAACTAGAAGAGAATATTAGCAAATCATCAATGGCAGTAAATCTCCAGCACATTCCATGTGAGTTTTCCTTTATTCTTGTGTATTTACTTTCCATCTAATGTCATATCTTGGGGAATTCCATTCGTTCATGCATGCAAAAACCTTCCCCATGATCTAATTAATAAAACCCAGAAACATGGTATGAAATCAACCACCTATGTATTTTATGTTAATATTAAACCATTAAAATCAACCAAGAACTAAGATCTGAAGAGTATTGTTAAAACCTGATATGATTTAATGAATGGATTGACCAAGTAATGGAGCATGAAACCCTAGGAGGTCTAGTGGAACCAGCCTGAAAAATCCCATGACCAAAACCCTTCTTTTGTGCACCGGCGGCCTAACCGGTGTGCCGGTTGCAGAGGACTTTGGTCTGGGCAAGGCAGGGTACTGCCTAGCCTGTCGGATGCCATCCGGGGTGTCGGTGTATCCTGCCGGTTGCCCAGTCCAAATCAGACCTATTAGCCTAGCCCAATCGGCATGCCGACAACCTGCCAGTGGAGCCAGGCCAACAAATACTGTTTTTGGAAAGACCAACCGGCGTGCCGGAATCTCGCCGGCATCCTGCCGGTGGGTCTTGTTCTTTCATAATCTTGATTATTTTTCTCATAATTAATACTTTAGTTAATTCTTGGCCAAAATAAGCTATTTCCCTCTCTCCACATTAAACTTTTTACCTACTGTCCTAACCCTTTTAACTTATCAACCTATTCATTCCTTTATCCTACTTAATTAAACTTTCTGTTATCATAATTATTGGACCAGACATTAAAATTACCTTTGACTTATCTCTTATTCAGGATTCCTATAAACTAATATGACCTTCTTAAAACCTTTGAATGTTATAAGTAACCCTATTATGTTAATTGTGTATTTGTGGTTATGAGAGTTGATTCTAAACTGTTATATGCATTAATTACATGATTTTAGCTTTGTTGATGATATCAAAACCTTGTTGTGTGAACATCTCAAAATCCATAAAACTTAACCTATTAAATTATATTATGTATAATTCCATCACCATGTGCCTTGTTCATCAGACCCTATACTTTGGATATATTATGTGATTATTATTAACTTAGTATCATGAGATTGTGCTCATGTTCATGCTGATTTGAATATATGTAAGGTGATACTGTTATGTTTGACTTGCATTAATAAATGGACCTGAATCAATGAGTTGCATATGAAATCTTGGCCGAGAAGGCTTTCTTATTATTTGACCATTAACCAATTGTTATGTATACTGCCTGAGACTCAAGTCAGGTTATACCATTTAAGTCAATTAAGAGACTATTATCTGCCCAAGGTGAGAGGTATGTGACTCAATATACTTGTGGTAAGATGAAAGGATTTGGACTATGCCATATATGGGAACTCCAAATCTGAATCATAAGTGTCAACCTTTTGGTATTCTGATTATTCACTTTTCTACTGAGGTTAGTCCTAATTATGTGACACCTTGGATTTTTGCATTGCCCTACCGAAAATAAGTGAGAGAATTGTGCCCTCTTGGTCGAAACCCCACAAAACTATGATGTGCACATAGAATATCTGACATTGAGAGTGGCCGTGTATATGGGGGAATGGTTCAAGAAGACATTCTTGTTTAATGTAATTGATTGGTTAGTGTGGGGATTTGAGCCATTCGAATACCAGACTTCATGCATATTACATTATCATGTGTTTGTTAACATTATTGATGTTATCTGCTATATGATGCACTAGATATGATTATCATATTGACGTAGGCATATAGCAAGATAAAATGATCATGTGATATCCTTATGATACAAACTAAGGTGAGAAAACATGTTGATGTTTATTTATCATCATTATTCATTATTCAGATTTCATTATGATATTATATATTTCAGATCATCATTATTATATATTAACTTTTGTAGTAGCATTGGGTGTTCAGTAAATACCTTGTTTTAAAGGTCTACTCACACGAGCTTTGGCTTATGGATATTATGTTGATGTTTTTGTAATGACCTGTATCCTTAAGGGAATTAGTCCTATTTAATTTAAGTTAATTTTAAATTCTAGTTATTTATTTAA
>JAUPMG010130759.1:0-11501 GCA_031762675.1 Pachysandra terminalis | reverse complement strand
TGTCGCAGACGGGTTACACGACGTCGGAGGTCATAGACTTGAGAAGTATCACTGCCATCAAAATATGTAGTCGCAATCGAGTCCCAGACTTGCTTTGCTGTGGGAAACCGAATAAAATTCCCAATCAATGAAGGGTCCATGGAATTAATCAACCGACAATGGCGTTGTCTGTGCGCCATTTCCGGAAGGATGCAAACGTTGAATGAGGTTCAGGAAAGTCTCCATTGATATATCCCAGCTTGTCTTTGCCAGAGATGTACATCTTGACAACTTGGGACCGGAGGGCATAGTTGGTGCCGTCCAACTTGATGCCAATTGATGCAGTGGAATTCTCGGTGGTCTGCGTCGGGGTCTGAGCTTTGGTAATAGCTTCTGTCATTCAGGTAGTTAATTCTGTGAGGATGGTGTTGGTTTGGAGTCCACCAGAGTTGTCGAAGTCACTTGTATCCTCCATTTATGTCGATGAGAAGAAAAAGATTGATCAAACGTTAAGGATAACAGAGAGCCTCGAATCGATTTTGCTTTGATACCATGACAACTTTTGGTAAAATTGTATATACCTTCATATTCTTTACAGAGACGGAAATACACATATATAGAAGATAATGAAACCTATTCTTGGATATACAACTGTTACTGCTAGAATAATGGGTGACCCTTGAAACAGGGGATTTACATTCAAGACTCACCCCTATAATCTTGCTAATGGATTCTAATGCCAATAATCTCACTAATTGATTCTAATGACAACTCACGCCAACATAATATTGGCTGGTTGTCTCTCTGAAGTCATTCTCTCTAGTCGGTCATGGCTCCCACATGCAGGTTTTTCCTTCCCTAGTTTTCAAGAATTACTATAGGCATCCTTTAGGTAAGGAGCAACTAGAGCCTAATTTGAGATTAGATTGCTGCGGCATGTTGACACCAGGGGCGGAGCCAGGGGGGGCCATGGCCAACCAATTCAAACTCCTATGCATGTATGCCACTCCACTTACCTTGGGTGGAGTGGTGCTACATGTTGGCCCCCCAAAAATACTCATTCATTTTTAAGTTTTAATAATTGTTATTTTGAATATATATATTTTTTAAAATTACAATTTTATATCTATATATATTTATTTTAACTTTTTTAAATTACACTCTTACACATTTTTTTTTTTTACAATTAGTCTTATACCTATCTTATAGGGGTCTCAATAAGTCAAGTTAGCTCTACTCGTATAAGCCGAACTTCAGCTCTATAATTAGGCACACAAGCCGTGCCAAAGCCCGAATATATAAAAGCTCATTAACGTAATGAGCTTAGCTGAGCTTGGGTAGGCTTGATTCTGTTAAAGCTCGGCTCGGTTTGTTTATGATATTATACATCTATATTTCTATATATCTATATCCTATATTATTTATTCATATTAAACACATATATTAATATATTATGCTATATATAATAATAATTATCAACTACAGCATTAATTTATTTGATCTAAGCTAAGGGTATTTTTTATTTTTTTGCAAACTAAGCCGTTTGCAAGTTGAGTTTTTTGTGAGCCGAGCTTGAGCCTAAAATATTTTAAAGAGCCTAAGCCCAAATTTTTTTAACGAGCTTGAACTGGGCCTGAGCCTTGCTCAAAGCTTATGAGCCCGAGACGAGCTGGGCAAAGCTCGGCTTGGCTCATTTACAGCCCTACTTATTTACTATATGCCAAGGTTTTAAATATCATTGAAGTTTTTCGATTTCGTTGAGGTAGGCATAACCGAAATCCTAAAATTTTGCTCTAAAAGATTTTGGGTAGTTTTGGCAAAAAAGGTTAAAAATTGTCAAAATAATTAATTTTACTTTAAATATTAATTAAAAAAATCAAATTATTTTATTAAAATCATAATGAAATTTCAATAATTTCGATAAAAATTTGCTATCTATTTCATAAAATTAACAAAATTTCTGAACCAAATTTTATTTTAGTTCTCCAAACTGAAATCATCGGGCAATAATTAGTGAAGCACATCACAGCTTTTTTTGCCCTTTGAAATTTAATTTGGCGTCCCCAAAAATAAATTCCTGGCTCCGCCCCTGGTTGACACAAGATTTTCATAGTGTGAGAGACCTTGTGAACCTGTATAGGAAGACTGATCAGATCTAATGTTTATCATATTTAGTGATGAACTGACGATATGCGTCCGATCTCCTTTTTTTTTTCCAGTATGAGAAACAAAACTGCAATGTGTACAACTGTACCTTTGCGATATCGTGGAACAATTTCATCTCTCTCACATCCTGTGGGCTGATCTATAGGAACTGGTTGGGTAAATTCGAACCCCAAATTACTTCTATCTTATTCATGTTTGTTAGAGAGAGTGCCTCATATTCACTAGTCTCTAGATCCAAGGGGGAGGTCCCCTCGTGGTACGGTAAGGATATATTGTGGATTTGCCCTGTATATCGGGTAGGAGTATAAGTTGTAACCCTAATTCATTATTGACATAGTGGCAACTTTTTCTCTTCCGTGAACGTAGGCTTTGCCGAATAATGTATATCTGTGTGCATTCGTTTGATCTTTGTTTTACTTTGTTTATTATTATTGCTTGATCCCGATTAACAATATTGTACATAGTGTTTAAATTCTGTATCGGATCAGGGACTGTCCCGGTTCGATACCGAGTCAGATCAGCGATCAAACTCGAGATCGGCCGATCCAATATATATATAGTTTTTTTTTTTAAATATTTTTTTTTGAGGGGTGCCGGGCGATCCATATTGGATTGTCCGATCTGACTTGTCCGAAATCGAGTCAGAGAATTTTTAATAAATTAGGTATCGGCTTGGGATCTCAACTCATCCTGAGCCAGAGAAGTTTTAATAAATTAGGTATTGGCTTGGGATCGCAACTCGTCCCGAGCTGATCCGGAGTTGGATCGGCCGATCCTGGTCCGGATAGGCCGATCCTTTACACCATGATATTGCACACTAGGTTTTGTTAAGTAAAGAGTCAAATCTTGAAAATAAACTTAAGGAAGAGGTCGTGCAATCGAATTCTTCCGGTGATCAATAACTTAAAAAATACATGAAGTCTTCTTGCACAAGGATTGATTTTGAATGAACTGAAATAAGGACCAAATCTTGGAAGATAACAAAAATAAATATAACAGAAGGCAGATAACCTTACCATCATCAACATAGAATTTCTATCCCCTCTCTTTTAACAACAGAAGGACACATAGTGGATACCAATTTCAGTTTTTCTTAGTATTAAATAATTATGAATGATGAGCATGAAGGAATATCTGAATTTTTATGCCCATGTGCTTTTTCTTCTATAGTTATCTACTTGAAATTATCAATTTCAACAGTAATTTGTTCTTGATCAACAGTAATTTTACTTTTTTACTTCACTCCAATAAGCAAAAGAGGTTTCAGTTGTCAATAGAAGAAAAGGTTAGAAATGGGGGTCTTGGGATTTAGGCAATCTACTGGTAAGAAGTCCTTAGAATTACAAGTAATGATGCCAACCCATTGACACCCAGCACAGAAAGCTCCAAATTAGTACCCACATGGGTCTCATTACATTTTATATAATCCCAAGAAACCAGAATCTCTATCTATAAAACTCTCACTCCATTTCCCATTCCCACAACCTCAAACCTTTTCCTTCATAGACACAGAGAGAGACTAGTTCAAAGACCTGCTTAAAGCCTTTTGGGTGTCTTTGAGATGGTTTCAAAGGGTCTTGCATCAACTGCTCTTCGCCTGATCTCCCTCAACCTTCTCTTTTTCACTTTGGTCAGTTCTAACTATGTCCCTTGCCCTCCACCACCACCCAAGTTTCCTAAGCATCCTCCCAAGTACCCACCAGTTAAGCCTGCTTGTCCTAGGGATACACTAAAGCTGGGTGTGTGTGCCAACGTGTTGAATCATTTGGTGCACCTTGTTGTGGGAACCCCACCAAAGACACCTTGTTGCACTCTCATTCAGGGTCTTACTGATCTTGAAGCTGCTGTTTGCCTCTGCACAGCCATTAAAGCCAATATCCTTGGCCTTAACTTGAATGTCCCAATCTCCTTGAGCTTGCTATTGAATTACTGTGGGAAGGGGGTCCCATCTGGCTTCCAATGCGCATAGGAATGACCTGTCTCTTTCTCTTTCTCTCTTCCCCTTTTTGGGTGTTTAGGTGCTTATGGGTCTGGTTTAAGGGAGTGTGAATCCCTCTTAGTGTATGCCACATATGTTTTGCTTGTATTTTATTTATTTATTTTATTTTCAGTGTATTTCATTGATTTGATGGTAGGAAGACTCCTCAGCTTCCTCCTCATCTACTACTGTTTTCTCCATTCCAATGTTATAATAAGGATATGAAGACTAGCAATAAAATAAAGAGAAGTTTCAGGAAAGAACTGAATTTGTGTATTCAACACCAACTTACTCTTAATGGAGACAGTTCTTTGATTTAATTGAACTGCATCTTAAGAAGGATATATATATATATATATATATATATATATTTCTGTTCATGATCTTATAACATGTTACACTTCTATGGCTGCTTGCTGGCTCGCTCGCTTGTAGTGTTGAAGTCGACCTTGTGGCTTGTGATAGTCTTAACGTAGTTGGATTTCTGTTATTTGAACTTGAAAAGGGAAAATAATCTATGGAAAATATCTGTTAAAAGCCTTCCAAATTATATCCATCTGAAACCCTATTGATCAAAGTGTTTATCAGACAATGATTTTCTTCACTTCTATACATTAATACAATCTTATACCCTTTATAATAGATGAGTATCCTGAAAAACCAAAACTGTCATATTCAGTTGAACTCTGTCGATGAAACAACTAAAATGTCCTAGTTAAAAAGACAAAATTAAAAAGGATTCTCCATGGCTTCCCTCTCATTCCCCTCCTCTTTTCACTTCTAAGTCAGATAAGGAGACACAGAGGTGATAATTGCATTGTCTAGTGATGGATGTTTTATCTACAGGAATCAATCTGCAATCTTGGAATATCATAAAGAAAATGGCACAAAGAAGGAAATGGTGTGAGGGTTTTCAGTGCAGATCTTTAAGCGCATTCATTCACTTTTTTTTTAACCATGACTTTTTTACTTTTGCTGTTATGATTTCACTTGGAATAAACCTTGAAAATATGATTGCAGAGAATAGTCATTTTGGATTAGATGTCCAAGTTTACTTCTATTCTTTTTAAATGCTTTTTCATGTTTTGTTAGAAGACTATGGGGATTTTTGTTTTTTCTTTTGTTTCCCCTTGGGTGTCACAACAAGTATCACTGCTTACTTCACAGACCCGCTGACAACAGTTTAGAACTAATGAAGGTGCCGCCTCATTGAGATGGTAGAGTCTGTGCTTCATTTGTGAGACCTGGGATTGACCTGCCTTCACAACATGCTACGGATGGTTTATTATATTATGCTTGCCTGGAAATGCCCCAGGGAGGTGTGTGCTTACACCAGTGTTATTAAAGGCACTAGCCTAGGTAATTTTCTTAGGGTTCAGGTGATTTGATAACATTGGCATACTCACACATAGGTACACATACACACACATGCACGCGCATGCACATGCACATGCAAACACATACACGGGCACACACACACACACACACACACACACACACACACAAAGACCACTATTTCTCTGCTTAAAAGGGGTGTTCCTCACACACCACACACACACACGAGCACACGTACACACTGGCACATACACAAGGCGATCATATTTCTCAGCTTAAAACAGATGTTCCTTCTTTGTTGTTGGCTTCCTGTCTTAGTCGTTACCTGGGTTTTCGAAGCTTAATTTTAAGATGTTTTCAGCACGCGCACGGACACAGACAGAGACCACTATTTCTCAGCTTAAAAGGGATGTTCCTTCTTTGTTGTTTGCTTCTTGGCTTATTCACAACCTGGGTCTTGAAATCGTGGAGTTTTAAGATATTTACAACATATTGTAGGTCAAAGTGAGCATGGTTGAAGTTAGTATGATAAAGCTATGAAGTGGTGCTATCCATAGGCAAGATGTTTAATGATTTATTTCTTGAAGCTTTCGTGGGGAGTGAGACCAAAATAACAGGTTGCAGCAAGAAATTAACTGTTATAGCAGAAATTAGATGATACAATCATCATTTCTTCAGTTTTTTTTTTTAAAAGATCATTAAAGGTTGTCAAAAGTGTTACTATGCCCTGTGATGAGGATTGTAATGGGTACAATTGTTGTTGGTGTTCAGTGATTAAAATGTCATTTAGAGTGTGATCAATTCAATGTCTTTTTTTGTGTGATCAATTCAATGTCAAACGTGCTTGATTGTTACAATTTGGATCATCTTGTCCATTCTCATTTCACCCTTCAATTTTTCCTAACATTATAAGGTTTTTTTGTTTTGGTAAATAACATTATATGGTTGAACTACAGCAATTCTGAGGAAAAAAGCCATATCAGATGGCTTGTCAAGCTGCGGCTTTGGAAATAATATCTGATTTGGAAGTTCAAGAGGGACACTTTTGAATGTCCCATACACAGACCTGGAACTGCATTTGGAAATAAGAAAGCCTTAGTATCATCCTAGAAGGTGCCAAATAAAATTGAATGGTTGTCGCTCTGAAGTCATTTTCTCTAGTCTCCCACATGCAGATTTTTATTCTCCCAGTCCTAGCTTTCAAGAGTTTTTAGTAATTGTGCACAAGGATTGATTTTGAATGGAATGAAATAAGGAGCAAATCTTGGAAGATGACATAAATAAACAGAACAAAAGACAGACTACCTTCAATATAGAATTTCTATCCCCTCTTTTTCAATAACAGAAAGACACAGTGGATATCAATTACAGTTTTTCTTAATTACTATTAAATAATTATGAATGATGAATTATGAAAGAATGTATCAAAGTCTCATGCCCATGTTCTTTTTCTTCTATAGTTATCTACTTGAAATTATTAATTTCATCTTCCAAACTCTGGAAGAAAACAAGTGAAAAATTTGAATTGTACTCACATGGCCAGCATTGAGCCTTGGCTGCACCTATAAACTTGTAAAAGTTGAAGAGTAAAATTAAATCCTTAATTATAGGGTGTGGCACTGTAAGAACAAACTTTAGAACAATAAAAGTTGAGCTCATATTTTTGTTATCTTGGAAGATAACAAATATAAATATAACAAAAGGCAGAAAACATTACCATCATCAACATAGAATTTCTATTCCCTCTCTTTTAATAACAGAAAGACACATAGTGGATACCAATTACAGTTTTTCTTAGTATTAAATAATTATGAATGATGAACATGAAGGAATATCTAAAGTCTCATGCCCATGTACTTTTTCTTCTATAGTTATCTACTTGAAATTATCAATTTCAACAGTAATTTGTTCTTGATCAACAGTAATTTTGCTTTTTTTACTTCACTCCAATAAGCAAAAGAGGTCTCAGTTGTCAATAGAAGAAAAGGTTAGAAATGGGGGTTTTGGGATTTAGGGAATCTACTGGTAAAAGTCCTTAGAATTACAAGTAATGATGCCAACCCATTGACACCCAGCACAGAAAGCTCCAAATTAGTACCCACATGGGTCTCATTACATTTTATATAATCCCAAGAAACCAGAATCTCTATCTATACTCTTGCTCCATTTCCCATTCCTACAACCTCAAACCTTTTCCTTCATAGACACAGAGAGACTAGCTCAAAGACCTGCTTAAAGCCTTTTGGGTGTCTTTGAGATGGCTTCAAAGGGTCTTGCATCAACTGCTCTTCTTCTGATCTCCCTCAACCTTCTCTTTTTCACTTTGGTCAGTTCTAACTATGTCCCTTGCCCTCCACCACCACCCAAGTCTCCTAAGCATCCTCCCAAGTATCCACCAGTTAAGCCTGCTTGTCCTAGGGATACCCTTAAGCTGGGTGTGTGTGCCAACGTGTTGAATGATTTGGTGCACCTTGTTGTCGGAACCCCACCAAAGACACCTTGCTGCACTCTCATTCAGGGCCTTGCTGATCTTGAAGCTGCTGTTTGCCTTTGCACAGCTATTAAAGCCAACATCCTTGGCATTAACTTGAATGTCCCAATCTCCTTGAGTTTGCTATTGAATTACTGTGGGAAGGGGGTCCCATCTGGCTTCCAATGTGCATAGGAGTGATCTGTCTCTCTCTCTCTCTCTCCCTTTTTGGGTGTTTAGGTGCTTATGGGTCTGGTTTAAGGGAATGTGAATCCCTCTTAGTGTATGTCACATGTTTTTCTTGTATTTTATTTATTTATTTTATTTTCAGTGTATTTCATTGATTTGATGGTAGGAAGACTCCTCAGCTTCCTCCTCATCTACACTACTGTCTTCTCCATTCCAGTGGTATAATAAGGATATGAGGTCTGTAGCAGTAAAATAAAGAGAAGTTTCAGGAAAGAATTGAATTTGTGTATTCAGCCCCAACTTACTCTTAATGAAGACAGGTCTTTGATTTAATTGAACTGCATCTTAAGAAGGAATATATATATATTTCTGTTCATGATCTTGTAACATGTGTTACACTTCTATGGCTGCTTGCTTGCTCGCTTGTAGTTTTGAAGGAAAGTCGACCTTGTGGTAGTCTTAACATAGTTGAATTTCTGTTATTTAAACTTGAAAAGTGAAAATAATCTATGGAAAACATCTATTAAAAGGCGTCCAAATGATATCCATCTGAAACCCTACTGACCAAAGTGTTTATCAGACAATGATTCTTTTCACTTCTATACATTGATATGATCTTACTGTTTATAATGGAAGAGTATCCAAAAAACCAAAACTGTCATATTCAGTCTAACTTTCACGATGAAACAACTAAAATGTCCTAGTTAAAAAGACAAGAAATTAAACAGGGTTCTCCATTGCTCCCCTCTTCTTCCCCCCCTCTTTTCAATTCTAAGTCAGATAAGGAGATGCACAGAGGTGATGATTGCAGTGTCTAATGATGGATGTTTTATCAACAGGAATCATGCTGCAGTCTTGGAATATCATAAATCAAATAGCACAAAGAAGGAAATAGTGAGGGTTTTCTGTGCAGATCCTTAAGCATATTCATTCACTTTTTTTAACCATGATTTTGTGCTTTTGCTGTTATGATTTCACTTGGAATAAACCTTGAAAATATGATCGCAGAGAATAGTCATTTTGGTTTAGATGTCCGAGTTTACTTCTTTTAAATGCTTTTTCACGTTTCGTTTAGAAGACTATGGGGATTTTATTGTTTTTTTTTCTCTTGTTTCCCTTGGGTGGGTGTCACAGCAAGTATCACTGCTTACTTCACAGATCCTCTGACAACATTTTAGAGCTAATGAAGGAGGCATCTCATTGAGATGGTAAATTCTGTGCTTCATTTGCCAGACCTGGGGTTGACCTGCCTTCATAACGGGCTCCGGATAGGTTATTATATTATGCTTGCCTGGAAATGCCTCGATGCACACATACATACACACACGTGCACATACACATGCACATGCACACCTACACACGCAAGCACATACACATACACATGCACACACACACAAAGAGACCACTATTTCTCAGCTTAAAAGGGGTGTTCCTTCTTTGCTGTTTGCTTCCCGGCTTATTCGTTATTGGGGTTTTGAAATTGTGAATTTTAAGATAGTAAGTATGATAAAGCTATGAAGTGGTGCTATCCATAGGAAAGATGTTTAATGGTTTATTTCTTGAAGCTTTCGTGGGGAGTGAGACCAAAATAACAGGTTGCAGCAAGAAACTAACTGTTATAGCAGAAATTAGATGATACAATCATCATTTTTTCAGTTTTTTTTTTTTGTTTTGCCAAAAAAAAACGATCATTAAAGGTTGTCAAAAGTGTTACTATACCCTGTGATGAGGATTGTAATGGGTACAATTATTGTTGGTGTTCAGTGATTAAAATGTCATTTAGAGTGTGATCAATTCAGTGTTTTTTTTTTTTTTGTGATCAATTCAATGTCAAACATGCTTGATTATTGCAATTTGGATCATCTTGTCTATTCTCATTTCACCCTTCAATTTTTCCTGACATTATAAGGTTTTTTTTTTATTTTTTTTTTATGGTAAATAACATTGTAAGGTTGAACTACAGCAATTCTGATGAAAAGAGCCATATCAGATGGCTTGTCAAGCTGCCACCAAAAAGAATCTCTCTCTCTCTCTCTCCCACATGCAGATTTTTCCTCTCCCAGTCCTTGCTTTCAAGAGTTTTTAGTAATCGTGCACAAGGATCGATTTTGAATGAAATGAAATAAGGAGCAAATCTTGGAAGATGACATAAATAAACAGAACAAAAGACAGACTACCTTCATTATAGAATTTCTATCCCCTCTTTTTCAATAACAGAAAGACACATAGTGGATACCAATTACTGTTTTTCTTACTATTAATTAATTATGAATGATGAAACATGAAAGAATATCTGTAGTCTCATGCCCATGTTCTTTTTCTTCTATAGTTATATACTTCCAAACTCTGCAGGAAAACAAGTGAAAAATTTGAATTGTACTCACATGGCCAGCTTGAGCCTTGGCTGCACCTATAAACTTGTAAAAGTTGAAGAGTAAAATTGAATCCTTAATTATAGGGTATGGCACTGTAAGAAAAAACTTTGGAACAATAAAAGTTGAGCTCATATTTAAAACTTTGGAACAATAAAAGTTGAGCTCATATTTATCCTTAAACAGTAATTTTGCTTTTTTATTTCACCCCAATAAGCAAAATGTTAAGAAAGAACGATAAAAAGAGATGAAGAACGCAAATCAAAGCACAAACGAGACAGCGATTTACGTGGTTCGGTAAATAGTGCCTACGTCCACGGATACACACCAGGTTCTACTATTCTCTAAAGCTCAAAAAAAGTATTACAAAGAGCAACCACAACAAATATGATAACTATCCTGTAGTTAGGGCTTAACATAATTAGAAAGTGAAATTACTATTATACCCTTCGACCCCAGAAATTCGAGTTTGACAGAGTTGATAGCTGGATCATTAGTACTTCCCGAATGCCTCAGTAACAGCACAAAAGAGGTCTCAGTTGTCAATAGAAGAAAAGGTTAGAAATGGGGGTCTCGGAAAAGCCTGAATTGATGATGCCTTCAAGTCTAGAATGCAACTATTTGTAGTGATTCTAACTGTAACATTGATCCTTTTTTTTACTTAGGATAAGTAAGAATATACTGGTACGAAGTCATTAGAATTATAAACAGTGATGCCAACCCATAGACACCCAGCACAGAGCTCGAAATTAGTTCCCACATTGGTCTCATTGTATTTTACAAAATCCCAAGAAACCAGAATCTCCATCTATAAAACCCTAACTCCATTTCTCATTCCCACAACCTCAAACCTTTTCCCTCATAGACACACAGAGACTAGCTCAAGTGCCTTTGAGATGGCTTCAAAGGGTGTTGCATCAACTGCTCTTCTCCTCATCTCCCTCAACCTTCTCTTTTTCACTTTGGTCAGTTCTAACTATGTCCCTTGCCCTCCACCACCACCCAAGTCTCC
>JAUPMG010130748.1:0-11502 GCA_031762675.1 Pachysandra terminalis | reverse complement strand
ACCCTCTCCAAGCATCCAAAATGCAAAAACACAACTAATTTACAAGTCGTTGTAGGAATACTCAACTTAGGTTCTCGTCGAAGTTGCGTTGGAGAGATGCCGAAGTTGATATGCAAGCCTCTTGGCCTTTCACCTTGAGCTCCATAGCTCCAAGAAAGAAAAAGAGGAAGAAGGTTTGAAGAAATGAATGAAAATAGGCTAAGTGTTCTATTTATAGTTTTTAAACGGTTTGGATTGTGAATAGTTTCAGCAGCGGGGGCAATCTGGGACTTTGGTTCCGATTGGTTACGTATATGGCCTCTATTAGAGGGCTTTTGTCAATGAGATCGAGGCGGATGTTTTACGTCATTATTTATAATTTATTTATTATATTAATAATTTAATTTCTATTTAAGCATCTAATTACAGCTCCGTGAACTGGCTAACACCCCAACTCGCTAAATTTTCTTGAGTTGGAACAGCACCCTGAGGTCAGGGTCTTATTGGTCATTTACCTAGGTTACTGGTGAGGTCAAACCTAATTATTTTAATTAATCATGCTTCTAATCTTAATTAGTCTAGTGTTTGGGATCAGGTCGTTACAAGTACACTCAAGAGTTACGTTTTGGAGCCTCAAGCATTAATTCTCCATCTGTCCTGTACTCCGGGAAATGCGCAGCTATTTATAGCAAGCACATGAGAAGTACCGTTAGTTGAGATTCCGTCAAGCCGTTTTCAACGGTGTTTAAATGTTAACCCATAAATAATTGATCACAACTATTTCTGTCTCTTAGGTGGACCAATCATAACGACGAATTACATCCTTGCCATTGTTTAAGCATGACAACGGATATAGTACGTAGCAAAACTTAAAGCTGGTGAGCCTTACGCCCCTCCTAACCTTATATCTCCAAGTCCCCCTATAGCTTAGGCACGAAATCTTCTACGTCTAAGACACCTTATCTGGCGTTGGCGAAAACTATCTAACCTTCTAGCATTATCGAAGGTTGTCCTTCGACGCTGTCGAAGGTTGTCTTTCCTTCTAGCGCAAGAATGAAGAGTGAAGGTTGTCTATCCTTCTGGAGCCGTCAAGGGTTGTTTTTCCCCTTAGACAAGAAGATGAAGGTTGCCTTTCCTTCTACGTCGTCAAGGGCTGTCTTTCCCTCTAGACGCAAGTAGATGAGGGTTGTCTTTCCCTCTATCACCGTCAAGGGCTGTCTTTCCCCTCAGGTAAGAAGATGAAGGTTGTTTTTCTGTAAGGACTTGAAAAAATTTTAATTATAGAATAAGGGTATTTTGGTAATTTTCCCAATGGACTAAGGTTAAAAGTGTAATTTCACCTAGAAGAGAGTGAGATATTTCATGATCAACCCTCTATAATATTTATTTAGGGTTATAGAAACATAAAAGTTATTAAGAAACAATAAGAGTCAAACCCAATGGGTTAACTTAACCGGGTGGTTTAAACTTAATTGAAACCTATAGAACCTTGTTCAAACTTAAGTAAAACCCATAAGAACCTAACAAAACAGACCCTAAACTTAAGAGGAATTATAAAGACCTTAAGACTCTAGAAACCCTAAAATTTGCGTGGGAGACTAAATGAAGCATACCCTAGAGCAAGGGAACAATCTAGAGCATCAGAAAACTAAAGGAATCCTTAGCTCCATCAGTTTTCGAGTGATTGAACTTTCAATTCATGGGTATTTGGGTATGAACCCAAATTTCAGTACCCTAGTTTTGATGAAGGGATTTGTAAATTCAAAATTGCCCAATCACATAACGCCATCCGGGGCAATGCATACATATACTCGAGCCCCCAGCCCCCTTTTTTGAGGTGCCCACTCGAGATCTCACTATTGAGCCAAGGCTACCCCGGATAAGGACTCATCTTCCCGGGGATCTCCCTAAAGCGGGTGCCGATGTTTGCTAGCAGGTTAATCACCTTTACACGATCAGGACGGGGGTGATTACCCTCAACAATCAAAATCGGGCCTAACCCTCGTCATCGGGTTGATCACCTTTGTATGATCAGGACGGGCTGACTACCGTCAACAGTTAGAATCGGGCTGACTACCCTCAACAGTTGACTAAACTGCTAGTGTTATGCCTATGGCTGGGTAGCCCTCATGGTATTGGATCCTGATGATAGCTTTCATTCCTCGTGATACCATTAGTATTTTGGTTCATTGATAACGGTGATGAAGTGAGTAATAATTCTGGGGTATTTTTCCTGATTCTGTATTACTGAGTTCCTCCAAGTGTGATGGCCTGTTTTGATGGGTATAAAGCCTACTAAGTTTCTGCTACTGATATCCTTTATGTTGCTACTGCTTTAGAGTGTGCTAGGGGTTTTGGATATGGCTTCTCTCAGATTCACTTTTGAATAATTGGCCTATTTGGGGGTGACTTACTTTCTTATATGTATTCATGACCTTTTCTCTAGTTCTGAATAACTGCTGGTGTTATGCCTATGGTTTGGATCCTGCTGATGCATATGGTGTATCGGTTCCTAACATATGGTGCTGACTTGAGTTTGTTTGTAAGACTATTCTCTATCCTATGAACTATTCTGTTTAGTATTTTCTTTCATGCTAACTTTTGGCATGGTTGGCAATTCTGGTTTTTTTTGTAGGAAGTATGGTCGTCTTCATCTTGTATCCTTTATATTTGTGTCATGTAAAACTCCATTGTATTTTATTCTTATTAATACAAAATAGAAACTTACATTCCAGAAAAGAAAAGTTACTTTATAATACTCTAGCTTCCGAATATGGATTTTCTGAATCAAGTATCTGTGATACCAATAATCCAGAATTTACCAACTTTGCGGTGGGCATCTTCGATTTGGTTATATCTAACGTGGATTATAGATTTGCCACTTTCAAAAGCACCATTAAACAACAGATGTAACTAATAAGGACTTTAGAACTGGGTTCAAGTAAGAACAACAGAAAATGGTAATATGTGTTACGTGGTGAATTTCACCCAAAAAAGGATGAAAAATAATCAAATATAGCTAACAATGAGAGAATAAAACAAATGGGGTTTCAACAAATCACCATTGACATAAACTAAACAGAAGTTATTTACCTGGGATTCAAGATCAAAGAAAAGTTATCAGAATCAAATGTCTATAACTTCAAATCTGACGAATTCAAAAACTACAAACGAAACAAGAATATTACATAGTAGAGAGACGAGTTAAGATTCTCTTACCATGGTGATTTCGAGAGAAAATGAAGTGATAGTATTTGTTCACTCCACGCGGCCTCAAAAGACCCTAACGTGATGGAGAGAAGAAATGTCTCTTGTCGGTTTGTATACTTCTTGTGGTGCACGAGAAGAATTTGGGCCGACCCACAGTAAATTGAGCCCAAACCAACTTGTACATGGCTAATGGGGCTGAGCCTTGCTTAGCTAAGGTTCTTATAAGCTGAGCTTTTGGGAACCCACTTTGAACTCAAAAATATGCAAGTAAGCCTGAGCCTTTTGTGAGGCGATCCTGTACCCAAAAAAAATGTTTACGAGTATGAGCCTTGCTCAAGGTATACCAATCGTGAGCAAAGCTGGGCAAAGTTTAACTCAACTCGATTTGGCTAGGTTCAATTCATTTACAACTTAAGTCAACAGAACGCAGAGCGAGAGCGTGAGAACGCCAAATTCAAAAATATTTTGTAACCCAGAGCGTGTATATATAAATATATATTTTATATAATGTAAGTATATATATATATATATATCTATCTAATTTAATTGTTAAGTTAAACTAACATTAACGTCTATAAAATACTTAAACATTAATATAAATTTGTGTACTCTATCATAGCATTTATTGTGTAGTACGATAGCATTTCCTGATAGCATCTCAACTTATCATAGCATTCCTTGCGTATGATGATAGCATCTCCACTTTTATCATCTATAGGTCCTTTGCTTCAAAGTCTTCATTGTCTTCACCAACACTGCTTCGGCGATTCCGGCAAATGCCAAGGCAAAAGGGCAAAGACTCTTCTCTCTCTGCAATGGTAGTTCTGAATAGAATACAGCATAGACCCCTCCTTCTCTCTCTCCGACTCTCTCTCTCGCCGGTGATTGCTCTCCCTCTTTTCTCTCCAACGCTCTCTCTCTCGCCGACGATTGCTCTTGAAGGGAGAATGGGGAAAGGAAGGGCCAAAGGGTCTCTCTGCAATAGCATTTGAATCCGCGAGTTCGTTAACAGAGTGCACATTTTGGATATTTTAGATTCGCAGATTGACGATGGATCCGGATTCAAAATGCGGATTGGCGTTTTGAGCGCCCATCCGTCCCCTTAGTTAGGTGGATTGTGTGACCTAGTTTACAATCCTCTTCAACTTTCCAACACGTCACCCTTGCCTCTCATGAAAGTCACGATAGTTCGTTTGTTTCAATGTAAAATAGGAATAGGCTAAGGAAAACACTCTCAACGGAAAATGTATTTTTTGAGTGTTTGTTTCAATATAAAACTATTTTCAAATGTATTTCATGTTCTAAAAATTAGATAATTTTTTGGAAAATAACATACATTTTACTACGGCATATATTCGCCTATTTTTACTGACCAATGCACTACAAAGGAATGGAAAATAGTGGGGACGTTTTAGGGGCGATCGACCCAAACCGCCTCTCAAACCGTTATGTACAGGAACTTGAGACTGCACTAATAGACTCAAAATCGCTGAAGACATAGAAAATCTCCAATTCGCGTGAGACCCTCTTGCCCAAACCCTTCTTCTTCCTTCTCTCTCTCTGCGATTCCCGTGATATCCTCCGCCCAAACCCTTCCTCTCCCTTCTCTCTATGATTCCCCCAAAGTTTCTTCATCTTTTATTTTCTCTTTGCGATTCCCTCGAAATCCTTCGCCGAAATCCTTCATCCAGGACTAGCCAAGTGAAAAAAATGTGCACCAAGCGGAGAAATTACTTGGTAGCGACATTCTTAGAATTTGAGTTTAGCATTGCTATATAACCATTGAAGATTGTCATCACAGGTTCATTTTCCGTTGCTCATTTTGTGTTACAGTTTCTTTTTGTTCCTTCTCTTGCCAGTTGATTGATTCTCCTTCATTCGAAACCCTAATCAGCAACTGCCATTGGAGCTCGTGGGAGTTTCTCGTTGGTTTCACCTTCTACGACAATCAGAGTCTGAAACAAGTAATTTCAGTTGATAACTTCGGTTTGGATCAGATCTACTTCATCGGAGCTCGTCAGAGTTTCTCACTAATTTGAATCAATGTGGTTCATCTCAACAAACTTAATCGGGTCTTCTTCTTCTTCTTTCATTTTTTAATCTTGAATTCTCATAGTTTCTTAATTTTCTAGGCATTTTTCCTTTTAGATTTCATGTTAAAAGTTAGGGATAGAATTTGGATTTTAGGTTGTTTGTTTGGTATTGATGAAGTTGTATTTTCTTACAGATAGATAATGATCGATAAAATCTATTTTCTTCATTGTTGGGATCTTTCGATGGAGGAGGAAACCTTGTTATGAGTTTGATCGATATGGAAGATATAACCAATTCAATCTATGCGTCTCTATAATGATTTGACTTCTTATTTAGTGTTTCTAATCGAAGATTCGGAGTACCTAGTACCCAAGCAGGATACTGGCACTTATAATATCTAACTTAAAAGTTAAACTTACATGGCATCATCTTCTTCCTTGCAACCATGTCTACATCCGAGCCAATCATTGTCTAAACATAATAAACTACAAAAAAGAAAAAATAGAAGTGGTTATAGGCTTGTTTTATAAAAAATTAGGGAATTGAAAACTCTTCTTATTGGTATTTATCTTACCTCATTTCTAAGAAATCCCTTAGTCTTTGACTTTGGATCCAACTTTGCATAGACAACAGGAATGGCATCCAACAGCTCGGGTTTTGACCCTAATCTTTGGTGGTAATTGTATTTCACATTCAAATAATATGCTGTTTGAGAATGAATACAAGTGTAGTCATAAATTTTCAATTCGAAAAAGAATAGAAAAAACAAACACCAAACATTGCAAATAAAGCACTTACCAACTTCGTTAAGGGGATGGAGAAGTGCCTTATACCAGCGGTTGTCAATAATGCTGTGAACCCATTTATATGACATGGGGTTTGCGGTTCTAATCTGCTCATTCATAACCAGCACCAACTCGTATATGTATCCATTGGTGGGATAGGAGTCCGTGTCCACACTCTGTAGTACTCTATAAATGGGCTCAAGGAGGTTAACTAAATTTTGAACCCTCTCCCAAAACGAAGGATTCAATATAATCTTCTCAACTTTCTTACCCATAGCAGTAGTACTATTGTTGCAAGTAGTCTAAGCTGCAAAGTGAACATAGTCTTCAAACGTTCCTTCTGCTTTAGAATGCTCTCTAAAGCAATGTAGTTTGTAGCAAAACAAGTGATGCCAGGTTTGATTATGTCCCCATTACAAGCCTCTCTCGTCTTAGCCAAGACATATACATGGTTTTATATGTGGTTTGTGATCATACGTTCATCCTCCAGCACACTGAGTACACCAGGCCGTGCAACAATTTGTGATCATACGTGCATCCTCCAGCACATTGAGTACACCGGGTCGTGCAGCAATGGCCTCTAGCATGAGGTCAATGCAGTGTGCTGCAAATGGCGTCCAATAAAGACTGTACCGTTGCATCAATGCCTTCCCTGCCTTTATGAATGGACTGCCGTTGTCCGTGACAATCTAAACCACATTCTTCCCACCCCATCAATCACACCCTTCAACGACCTTATAATATAAGTAACAACCTTGATCTTATCGAATGCATCCACAGATTTAAGAAAAACAGCTATACCTCTCTAGTAGATCATGAAGTTGATGATAGAAAGTCTTTTGGGCTCTGTCCACCCATCACACATGATAGTAACACCGTACTCCTCTTAGTGGGGTCTCAAACTATCTATATACTCCCAGATCTCTGCCTCCTGATCCATATACTTTTGCAAAATCTCCTTTGGAGTGGGGGGCAACATTCCCTTCCCAGACTCATATATTACATCCACCATGTTTTTGAAGTGTGGAGAATCGGCTGCAGTGATTGGGATGTGACTAAAAATGAAAATGAAGAACTTGGAGATAAATCGGCCCATCTTATCCCTAACATTGCCTCCACTCCAGACATCCTTGTGGTGCTTTTGCTTGGAATCAGAAGATTTGTAAAGATATGGGACAAAGGGTGGATCTGGCATCCTCGTACTTTGGTTGCGCTATAAAGGTGCTCTCGTCCCAGAAGACCCTACCCCACTCTCACCCTCTACTAGCCTTGATGCCCCTGACCAAGAGGGCTCTGCTCTATAAGATATGTATTTTTCTTCCTCTCATATGAAACTCGTGCTAGATCGATGATCGAACAACAACACGATACTGTAATCTCTCCTGCTCCGTGACACAATCAGATGGATATGTAATGCCACCACCATCATCATCATCATCACATCACCCTCTGTCAGTTGACGTGGTGGTTCCTTCATTTTATGATGAATACTATCCTTCTATTGCTTTTTGTCCTTCTTAAGTGTACCATCTTCCCTCAAATGATCAGCTATCTGCTTCTTGACTTCACCCTAGGAAAACCCTGAACATTCTTATATCCGCGGGCTAGGTGTTGTTTAAGTCGGGTCACACCCCCACTCTTCACGACTTGGCCGCAATAATTGCATTGGGACTTAATTTTGTTATTTTCATACATCACCTCGTGCTGCCAACCAATATCTTGCCTTTCATTTGCCATATCTGAAATGAAATGCATAAAAACCAAAGAGCAATAATTAAAATTTCTATTTACAATAAGCTATTCATATTAATTATCTTGCTATTTTTTTCAATCTCTTTCCATGTTTTCTTTATTTTTTAATTTTGTCTTTATTTACAATAACACAATAGTTATATACTTAAGTCATGCTTTGTTTCGTATTTCATGCAATTCTTTTAAAATTTTTAATATTTTTTTTCAATCTATCTTTCAATTTTTTTTAATTTTTCAGAACATTTAAACAGTTTCATATTCATTGTTTATATTTACTGTCATATCATATTCATTTCAATTTGATTCAATTTATTTCAAAAATTTTCAATTGATTTTCAAATTTTGTTTTTAATTTTCAGTATAACTAAACAATTTCATAAGAAATATTAATTAACATACAATAATTATTTTAATTTATTTCATTTGTATTTAAACATTTTCCATTTTTTATTTATTTTAATTTTTCAGTTTTATTAAACATGTTATTTAAATATCTTTAGTCATGATTTGCAAACTTTTATTATTTAATATATTACGTAAAGACTTATATGCTATTTACATATTTCTAAATGTGTTTTTTTATTATTTTTTCGTCTGAAAAATTAAATAAATATAAATATTTTTTCAAAAAAACTAATGACACCCATCGTTAGATCGGGTGTCATTAGACATCATATATTAAATCCATAATGTTTGCACAAGATTTAAGAGGGAAAAATGAAAAACTTTAGAATTTACCTTCAACCCTTGCAGAAATGCTTGCATCTCCACGGAAGTTTCAACATCTTGTTGTAACTTAGATTTGTGTTTGAAACACAAATCTAGCTTGAAAATGAGGAGATTTGAGAAAAAAAAAAGCTTCAAATTTCAATGGGAGAAAGAGAAATGAGAGTTTCTCTCGAAATGTCACTGATTTCGTGCTGCATTTTGAGCGAAATCAATATTTTATAACGATGTTTGACAAGTCGATCGACACGTGCGTTATCGACATGTTGCTTGACAAGGGGGAAAAAACGAAATCTGGTGATTTACCGTCAGATTTCGTGTCGCCCTTGGTGGAAATGGCGACATGTCGTCAAGTTTCGCCGACATGTCGCCGAAATTCCATACATTGGTGGAAGCCCATGCATGTGATGTCATGTGCTATTCATGCTTTCACATTGTTGACAAGTGTTCTATGTGTGCAGAAGACATTGCACGCCTAAAAATACATTTTATAATTTGTGAAACAACCAAATAAGCCAACAATGAACAATGATGAGCAGTAACTCGAGTGAATAGTAACTCAGGTGAACAATGTTCTCGAGGGGAGATGAAAAGTGTTATCGAGGGGTGTTGAATAGTGTTTTGGACCGTAGTTGGTCTAATATTTGTAATGATATGTCACCAATGAGGGGGTGCCACGTGTGTCACCAATTAGGGTGCCGCGATGTGCTCAAAATTCAGTCATCATCAGTACTTGCAGAACCTTCTTCATGCAACATATTCTTCAGACCCACATCTCTTCTACCAAGTGTACCAATGTCATTTTTCAAATTGCATAAAGCTGACTCCTGATATTCCATCTATAACCCCTTGGTTACTTTACCCATATTTTTAGTCGCTTCACTCGTGTCACAAAATGCACGTCAGCCTCTTTGTCCTTATCCTGTGTTGTTGTGCCTATTTCTTTATCAATCCTCTGGAACAAAGATAATACTAGAATATCCTTTGTTAATGATGAAAGAGAGAGCACGCTCCAAAACCGATTTTCCTTTGTGTTTTTGTCACAAACCAAACCGGAAAGGTCCAATTATGAAATTTTCAAGCATTATTCATGACTCTCACCTCATATTGCTACGGGAGTGAAAACAATAATCAAATCATAAGCAGAAGTAATTAACAGTTCTAGTAAGATATAAGTAACTGTTCTAGGGCGATTCTTCCTAGAGAGCCGGAGGAGGTTTTGAAATAAGATGAGATTTTTGGAGGCAGAAATCGAGATGTACTTGGTTAAAGGAAGGAGATAGGAACACAGGGTACTTTCATAGATTAGCAAATGGGAGATCCAAATTGAATCAGGTGTCCAATTTGGTGGTGGATGGGGCGACCATTGAGGATAGGGATCAAATTGATGAGGCACTTACTTTGTTCTACAAAAACTTGTATAAGTTTGAGATGGATATGTGCTATAATGTTAACCCTCTGGGTGGGGCCCGTCTTTCCCAAGAGCAGAGGGAGTGGGTGGAGAGGCCTTTTGAGGAGGAGGAGATTAGAGTTGCGATTTGGTGCCTGGATAGAGACAAGGCCCCGGGCCCTGATGGTTTCACATTGGCCTTTTTTCAGGAGTCTTGGGATTTGGTGAAAAATGATTTACTTGAGGTCTTTAATGAGTTCTTTGATCACGGGATTGTTAACATCATTACCGATGCCACTTTCTTGGTTCTTATTCCCAAAGTCAAAGGTGCTAAGGAAATTAAGGATTTTAGGCCGATCAGTCTCACAACTAGTTTGTACAAAATCATCTCGAAGGTCCTCTCTAATGGGTTGAGAGTTGTTATAGGAGGCATCGTGTTGGGTAATCAGAGTGCTTTTATTGAGGGAGGCAAATTCTTGATAGCATCCTTATTGCTAATGAGGTTGTGGAGGAGGGGAGGAGACTTAAGAATGAGGGAATTGTCTATAAACTTGATTTTGAGAAAGCTTATGATAGGGTCGAGTGGCATTTCCTTGATGCTGTTTTGGAGTGGAAAGGTTTCGGTGCGAAATGGAGAAAGTGGATTCAGGGGTGTGTTAGTAATGTGTCCTTCTCCTTGGTGGTTAACGGGAGGATTTTCGGTTTGTTCTGTTCTTCTAGAGGGTTGCTCCAGGGGGATCCCTTGTCTCCATTCCTGTTCACCTTAGTGGCCGATGTCTTTAGTTAGTTTTCAGGAAAGCGAAGGAGTTTGGGTTTATTGAGGGGTGCCGTGTTGGGTCTGAGTAGGTTTCGATTTCTCATATCTAGTTTGCGGACGATACCCTTGTGTCCCTTACGACGGAGCCTGTTCAGATCTACTGGCTCAAGGCCATTGTTAGATGTTTTGAGATGGTCTCTAGTCTGAAGATTAATCTTGATAAAAGTAGCATTTTAGGGTTTCAAGATGATCATTTTCGTGTCCAGGTTTTTACGGACATGCTTGGGTGTCAGCTTGGGGATTGGCCCCTTAGGTACCTTGGTCTTCCCCTTGGAGATAGCCCCAAACGGGTTATTTTCTGGTCCCCCATTGTTGAAAAGATTGATGAGAAATTGGCCACGTGGAAGATGAATTATCTCTCTTTTGGTGGTAGGATTACTCTCATTCAGGCCGCTTTATCCAACATACCTACTTACTATCTTTCTCTCTTTAAAGTTCTGGCTGGGGTGGCGAGGAAAATTGAGAAATGTTAGTGGGATTTTCTGTGGGAAGGAGGGGGTATAAAAAAGATCATCTTGTCAACTGGGCTACAGTTTGCAAAAGTAAACAACAAGGTGGCCTCAACTTAGGGAACATTCAGTTGCGCAATTCAGCTTTGCTTGGCAAGTGGTTATGGAGGTTTAGCACCAAAACTACATCGTTATGGTACAAAGTAATCAGTAGTAAATTTGGCAGCCGACATTTCGGGTGGATGGTCAATCCTCGGGCACGGATGTATAGTGCGAGTCCTTGGAAGTCTATTGTTTCCCTCGGCCCCTCATTTTATCGTTTTTTGAGGAAAGGTTTGGGCAATGGCCTCTGTATTAGAT
>JAUPMG010130737.1:0-11503 GCA_031762675.1 Pachysandra terminalis | reverse complement strand
CTGACACGTTGGGAAAAAATGAAAAAAAAAGGGTGAAAATTGGTCATTTTTAATGAAACTTTGTAGGGGTCTAAATTAGAACTAAATACATTTAATAACCCCAAATATGACAAAAACAACGTATATATAGGGTTGGTGGGATGATGACGATGATATTGGGCCAAGACGCCACTCTTTATGGATTTAATATACTGATGTCTCCTCATTGTTCTTGCTCATGTCATCTAATTATATTATGGCATTTGGACAATTTTATGGTGTTTAGTATATTTAAATATATTTGTCTTATTTGGACCATATTTGTAGATGATTTCTTCATTTTTCCACATGTCGGTATGCAATTGTACCTCCCCAAGTATATGTCATTCACTATATATGCATTTTTCTGCCATATTTTGGTTATTTAAATGTATATAGCTCTAAGTTAGACTACTACAAAGTTTCATTAAAAAAACCTATTTTCACCCTTTTTCACGTTTTCTTCAACTTGTTCTTTTTTTTTCTTTTTCACCATGTCCCCATAGGTCGCCAACATGTCTTGTCACCCCCTTCAAAGTTCAAAGTTAGGGACATGCTGCGACATTTAAAACACTGGCATGTGTTAGTGGTTGTGACTCATGAGGACATGGTGAAGGATACGAACCAAAATAGTCTAATCATTGTGTTATGACCAATCTCAAATCTGATACATGGGATTTGCATTGGAATCAGTATAAGACAATGAATTAGTCTACAATGAAGAGAGCAGTGATCCTCTTCAACCAAGTTACCAACCATGCTTCCTCTCAACAGCCCAATTCTAGCGGCAATACAATAACCCTTATTTGCAAGAAACGTCACAAAATTACTGAAAAATAGCAGCCAAGTTATAAATCAGAGTTTCAATGACAAAGCATTGCATGAGTTACCATACAGGGATCTAGAATGGATCTACATGCAAAAAGATAATTTTAGCACAAGCATGAGTTCACCTTCAAATTTATATGCTAAAAGTAAAAACATACGGTGAGTTGGGATGCTTGTATCTTTTCGAATTCCTGCTGAAAGTTAAACTTCCACTTATTGAAAGTGATTAAGTTACCATACAGCTCCCTAAGCTGAAGCAACTTTGCATTTCCAATTCCCTTTCCCCTATATTTGTTTGACTTGTCATTTTCCTGCAACAGAAAAGACAATCACCAATACAAGTATCAATTGCACAAAATAGAGATGGGGCCTTGAAGTGAATGCAGGGATACAAGTAGAAAAAGTTTCAGAAGGAAGAGCATGGAAGAAGCATGTGCAAATCAAAGAATTAATATTTAGAGAAGGTAGTTAGAGATTATCCCTTGGAAAAAAAAAAGGGTTTAGTGGAAGCAACACCTTAGACAATTTAATTGGAGAAAGGCTATGTCCAGAATTTATTTGTGCTTTACAGATCAAAAGGAGGAACAGCGGACAATTTATTCATACAACAAAATCTTTCTTACCTGATCTGGTCATCATTTCAAATTGACGTGTTTTGGGAACTGAGTCCCTCTTTGGTTTAGTTCCAGATGGGTGGACACATGCTTCTAACTTCCAGTGTAGAATTCTTTGGTGATTGACTCCTTAAGTTCTATCAGAATTTGGAAAGAGGGAAACACACAAGTGTTCGAGAACAATTAACAATTGAGCAAATCAATGAAGACTAGGAGAATGGTTTTGCACCTTTCCAGTGAAACGGTGACAAAAGTAAAGATTTGGTCATTCCTTTTTCTTGTAGACAATCCATAAACATTTTCCTCCAATTATTTTTACTTTCATTTCTATTCTTCTTTAATTTTTATTTTTTTATACTTCTATTTTTTTTTGGTATGTTGAATGTAATGATTTCATTAGAGAAAAGGGGAAAGCCATTATTACTACTTTTGGTGGCATCAGTACCACTACCACAACCGATGGCATGATCATCGCCTCTATAAATGGCACCAACACCCATAGCTGTTTTTTTTTTTTTTAACGAATTTATTAAAACAAAGGGGAGGAAGAAAAAGTACAAAGTACAAAGAACAAGGAAAATAAAAAACAAGAAACAACGATACAAAGATAAAATACATAGCGCCCGAGGATATGCCCCAGAACCTAGATAGAAGCCACAGTATCCCAACTCCTCAGCATGTCAGACCACGACACGTCCCTGAATTCTGGAAGAACGCTTAACCAACCCGCCGTCATGACCATGATAGAGTCAATGATCTCCTCCAACCTCTTTCTGTGACCTTAAAAAATTCTTCTATTACGCTCCAACCAAATCCCCCAAAGGACCACAAAAAATAAAGACCGATACTCACAGAAAGAGGTATTTGTTAATTTCTTCAACTAATCCCGTCTTGTTAAAGCGAGTCTCTAGTTTGCATTATAAGCCATAATGTCTGAACGATCTGTAGCACTAAGAAACTACCGAGTCTCAAACCATTAACCTACTAGTTCCACCAAGGAGGTTTTCTAGGGCAAAGTCATATCGAATTTGGATATCAGTTCGTGATACACAATCAAAATTTCCTTTTTGCTACTTGTTAATATATGCTTTGTTTGAGATTGCAGCTGGGGTCCTTGGGAAAGCTTAATGATTGGGTGAGACAGTTTCTATTTTGCATATAAATGTCTGCTTCAATGACTTCTCGCTTTATGGTTCGTGCAGATGGTAGAAATGCTGGTCATGGACATGGTGGTTCTCAAAGACATGGTAGAGGTACGTGCACCTAATAAGATCCTATTACACTGATCTGATATTGAGTACGGATATCATTCTTCAATTTATTTATCTTTTTTTTGTGTGTGTGTGTGTGTGGATGATCACGTATCGTGCATTGGGCCTTTTGAAAACAGATTACAATCGGAAACGGCATAGGGAGGACGATCGCCATGCACCTGAGATTTCAAAGAGACTCTCTGTGCATGAATCGAGGAGAAATTCTGATCCTGAATCTAGGCCAGTAAGTTGTTCAAATAACCAAATCTTTTCAAGTTTCTGGTAAATCTAAAAATGTTATTATCTTATGCCTTACAAGCTACTGTGGTTTTTTATGCCATAGGAGAAGAATCCGCGTTTCCGTGAGAGCGGCGACTCAGACGATGAAGATGAGGATGACCGGAAACGAAGGCCTTAGCTCATTTTCTCATGTCAACTTGTACCTTTTCTCTGCAGCATAGTAACTATGGCTTATCCGCCTTGTTAAACTAGTTGGTTGTTGAAACTGTACCCATTTGGGTGATGATTGAACTTGTTAAAGCAAGGACCTGCATGCAGTCTAACCATTGCTGCTTGTCAAGTACTTTTTGATAAGATAAAACTTGCAAATTTTGTATTATTGAGCTAACATTCAATCAGCAGATATTTTTCTGTTCATATCCTTCTTCTGATTCAGGGTGTTTGGGCTGATGTATTAACTAAACTGCATCAACTGTCACGGATCTGCGGATTGATGATTGTTCTCAGATATTTGCTGGTCATTGAGAAACTAATAACCTTGAGGCTGTGTTTGGAACCTCAGATTTTGAGAGAAAAGAAAGAAAATGGTGGAGAAAGTACATTCTCTTGTTTGGTTGAAGAAAGAACGAGTTGGGAATAGAGATTTGAAAAGAAAATAATTTGAAATTCTCTCTTTTCGAGATTTTGAAGAAAAGAAAGGTGGAGAACATTCTCCAACACTCCAACCTAGTGTACAACATATCCCGACTTTCCTTGATGGATAATCAACATATAAGAATCACTGGAAAAAATCAGAAATTACCAGAATTTGATTTTCTTTTCTTTGTGTCTCATCTTAAGCAAACACAAAAAGAAATACTTGTCATTTCATCAAAGGTTACAAACACAGCAAGTTCATGTGAAAACCCAAATGTGACTGGTTCGACCAATAATTCACTCACCCAACCAGATGTCTTAATCATTAGCCACAAACCTCTCTCTCTACATTTTATCATTGAATTTGTTTACAGCTTGCCAGAATTTTTAGTGAGGATGTGTTCAGAATCATTGGAAGGGGCAGATTCATCAGGTAGATATCAATGTAATCATCTCAGTTTGATCAGTCGCATCACTTTCCATAGATATTGCTTTGCCAATTTGATCTAAAGGCTCTGGGAATTCAGCAAGTATTATCTGTTCACAAGTCAATCTTAAGGGCTTGGGAGCTCAGAAGAGGCAATCTTTTTGTAAGCCTAACTGTTGAAGATGCACAAGTGGTCACTATTTGATTGGTCGATCCAAGAGATGTTTGACCAATGACAATCAAGATGATTTGAATAATCCAGAATAGTGTGGAATAGAAAAATGTCTAAAGAAGATTGTGTATGGATACCCGATTGCACAAGGCTCTTTCTTATAAGAAATGTACAATAAAATTATCCTACAAGCATAGCTGTAGCCTGTAGGCACAAAACCTGCCAGGATGGCCCCTCTTTCCTCTGAATTGAGAACAACACTGTAATTTACCGCATAATGTCAATACAATAAATGGATATAGCAAAACTGTCACATATAGAGATTACTTCGCCCAGGACCGAATTTCTGAACCTTAAAAGCATAAAAGATGACTGTGCTTGAACGCAGGGAACCATGCCTCCTCTGTTTAGAGTCATTGCCGGGAAAAGAAAAGGGTCAGCAGTCCCTCAAATATGCAAAATTCAAGGAGCATGGAACCCGCTCGTTGATTTTTTCTAACCTTATACAACATAATTCATTCGACTTCTTTGATGATTCTTCTTTTTCGCAAGGGCTCTGTCACCATGCTCCCTGGGGCACTGTGAGCTTTTCTTCTTTCCTCTTTTGCTCTCTCAGCGTCAGTTATAGTGCGCCTGTTCTTAGTCGCATTGTATACATTGTATATTGGTTTTGGTACGTGCCTATGCCTGCACAATTATCATTCAAGAACAGCAATAAGCATTTTATGGAGTTAGTGCAAAGTCTTGGCTACTAGGGCTGTAAACGAGCCTACCCAAGCTCAAGCCTGAGCCTGAGTTAGCTCAGCTCGTTGACAGCCCTACTGGCTACCAAGTATGATTCTAAGTAGCTCGAGATCTGTAAGTGTGAAGGTGGGTGAATTCAATAAAAGGAAAGCAGAGGTAGCTATGGTGGGTAGATGGAAAAGGTCAAATAATGGTACATGTGCTACACATCATGGAAGGAGGTTGGGTTCATCATCTGGTGAGTTGTATGTAAAAAAAACACCCGATTGATATATTATATTTCTTTTGGATGGTCAAAAAGCAAGGGGTCTAGATTAAGTCATTTGTATCAGTTATAGTTGTCATGCCCAATACTGGGAATTTCCAATATGCTCTCAAAAATATGGACAGTGGTAATAATCTGAAGACTCTTGCAAGTCCATGTTTTTGTCAAATGATGAACATGAGCCTTGATAAGCAACTCAAGGATGCTGTACCCTTTGTGATGCTTCCAACAATTCCATATCTATGGTCCATTTCCAAGTTTTTAGGTCTCTAGAATAATGTACCATAGATATGACTCTTTAGACCTTTTTACACTCATCAAAGGTAACCCAGTACCACTTAGGAGTAAAGCTGTATAAGATCAAAGCTCACCTTGCAATATGATTGACTGTGGGGAGATGCTTGTAGCGATTCTTGACAGCCTCAAGATATTCATGCTTTTTACGTTCCCTTGGAAGAAGCTGCAGGGCACATGAATATGTGAGCATCTATATTGGATCCAATCGAGGCTTTGTAATTTGCTAGTTCTAAGATGAAATATAATTCAATGTCAATGTGTAAACCCACATCCTACAAAGTGGAACAAAAATTGAAAAAAAATTAACGCCAAGCCATGTTTGAACCATATAATCTGGGGTACTAATAGCAGAAGCGTGGGGAACCTGAACCAAAAACTTTGAGTTCTCCTATACCGATAATCATGTACTATAGTTACATGAGATACTTAATTCTTCGAGTGTCAAAATTAGTGTTGTTCCTGGAAAGGTCTACATCTGGTTCCAGTTAGACAGTTGGGTTAATTTGACACAAGAAATCTCTCCTGTAAGTTCAAATAAGAGTGAAGCCCAGCCCCTTCACGTGTTATATCCCCTGAGTCACCATACATATAGACTCGGCGGATAGCTTAATATTGAGACTCATAAATAGTAAAACGGGATATCCATAACTCCTTTCTCTTAGCTGAAAGGGAGAAATGAAGAAAAAAAAAGGAGATCTTACAACTCCCAACTGCTCTGATGCTTTAGCTTTCCATAGCCGAAGGTTAGTGTCATCACTCCCCGAAATGACGCAAGTGGCATCACTGCTATACTTTACACAGAATACCCTGTGCAAATAAAAATAATTCAGTCAAGACCAGAGCATTAAGTACACAATGGGAGAAAGTCAAATTTATTCAGAAAAATTTGTGGTAACACAATTATTATCAGTACTTTTGTTGAAACCTAGAGGACGATGAAGAACTCTAGAACCGTTCATACCTTTGCATCCTCTTAGTGTGATAAACTTCTCGGCTGTGACCACCATTATATTGGAAGATCCTGACCTGCACAAATTAATTCAAAATTCACACCCTAAAAGCTTCTTTCTTGCACAGTTAAAAGTAAAATTTAGAATAGAATATAATCTGAAATATTGAAGAGAGAGAAACATACTGTCCTATCATAAGATTCAGTTACAAATTCCTGTCCAGTTGGAGAGTAATCAATATCCATTCTCAAATAAATGAAAATGTTAATGGAAACTTTTTCTTTCCAATAACCAGAGAGGAAGTCATGTCACAACAAATGCACATTTTTTAAATGAAAATGTTAATGGAGACTTTTTGTAATGTGGAAAAAGTTCTGGCAAATTGAACTTCTTTTTTTTTTTGGTTGCCAAAGTGTGGTGTAACTCTGTGGCTATAATGGCAAAAATGTTCTTCTCCCTAATCCAGTAAAACAATTTTTAATCTCTGATGCTGGCTAGCCAGCAATAGTCAACTATCTCCCGACTCATTGGACATGAACTCACCGAGTTTTGCAAGGCCAAGTGCAATCCCAAACATAACTGACTTTGTCTACTGGAGGGAAAAGTTGTCTAAAAAGTGGAAACTATTGGAGCAAATTGAATTTCTCAGGCCAAAGCATGGGGTAATCTGGCTTCTAGTATTGAATGACAAAAATATTCTTATCCTAATTCAATAAAATAAATTGTAATCTCTAATGATAGGTAGCCACCATTGGTAGATTATCTCCTAGCCAGTAGCCACCACTGTTAGTTGATTATCTCCTATAAAGTGCAAATACACACCAAGATGGATGATGAGATTCTATCTTTGTAAAGACCTTCAACATCCAATGTTGACATCCATTCCTATGTGATGAAAGATTCTTTTTGCTTAATGTGTCATTTACAAAAAATAAAAAAATAAAAAAATAAAAAAATAAAAAATAAAAAAATAGCGGTAACTACGGCAAGCAACAGGAAATAACATCTATAAGAAATCCAGTTAATGAAGAAATAGGCAGCTGCAGAATACTCTGGTGCAAATATACCATGAAGGCCAAATGGTAAAGAAATCGATAATGAAAAAAGCACTGAAGTGATTAATATGCCAGAAAACAATTTACACAACTTGGAAGTGATGATGAAGTTTTAGATAACAAGATGATATAGGGATCACAAAGGCGGTGCACCACAACATCCTATGTAGCATTGAATGGAATTCTGGGGCAAATACTTGAAATATATATAATTCTGGATTTACCAACCAACAAGAATCATAGTAGAAAACAGAGGGATCAACCTCTTTTATTAACACTATAAATTCATCCTATTCTACAATGCTATAGTCGAGGAAAATGAACACCACATGCTGAGATGCATTCTAATTATGACAATTAAACATAGGTTGGAAAAGCAAGTTTACAACAACATACATCAGCCGATTCCAAAATTTGTAATAAAAAAAATCATTTATTTATTCCAATAAATGTACAAACTCAAAATGGTTGCTTCTGAAATTCCACATCTATGTGTACCTACCTGATGTTGCTAAACCATTTGGTTTTCCAGGATTAAACCGGACGGTTATGATAGTGTCTTTTCCCCATTCAAAACTGTTCACTGGCTCTGACCTGTTGCAGGAGGACCTTTATGCCACAAAAAGGGGATTGCACATAGCATTCTGGAAGAGGTAAAACAAGCTCAAAGCTGAACCTATTGTGATCCCATAGATCTAGTTGAGCTCCAGCAGTGGCAAAAAGATCACCATCCCACTGATGAATGACAGCCCTGGAAATTGTATAGAGCTGTAGGCTTTAGAATTAGATAAGAAACAATAGAACAAACAACTTTAAGAACTAGATCAGATCATAATGATAATTGTAGGATGATAATCATATAATTTTTTTTCTGATATTTGAAAGACTTACCAGAAGGAATTCTTCCACACATAAACTGCCAGTGGCTGAAAGTGTAAAGTATGGATCTTATTCAGAAAAAAATATAAATAAATAGAACATATACTCATTGCATAAAATTTGGCTAATTTGAGGAAGTACTGACCTCAGCTGAATTATTGGGTGAGTCATCAGACTCCATGATACCTGCAACAGGGACATTCCAGAGCCTAACACTGGAACAAAAGTAGTGTAACTTTGCTAAGAACAGAATGCACCAACATAGATGCATGCTTAACAATATAAAAAATTCTCTCTAGGTAATTGCACGGATGAGCCTTACGTGGAATCAGTTCCGCAGGATGTGAGAATCCGTCCATCTGTAGATGCAGTAAGACCCCGTACAGCACCTTGATGGCCAGGGAATTGGCAAACTGTTCGCTGATTTGTCAAAATTTCAAACAGATCTTCCATCAAAAACCAGAAAACATGTTGACATTTCCTTATAAAATTAATATAAATAATAGATCCAATATTAATCTTAACAACATTTAAATAATATGCTTCAATATATAAAGTGTAAGATTCAAACATAAATAATTTTTTTACTGATTTGAATCAATCTAGGGTCAACTTGAATCGAATCATAAGATTCATACCGTCATAGCTCTAAAGTTAACCCAATTCAATGCTGCATAATATTACCTTGTAGCTATATCCCAAAGGCGTATATCTGCAAGGAAGAAAAAGAAGAGAAGGCACTATAATTGTTCCAAAAATTTGAAATAAATAAATGAAAATCTTAAATAAAAAAGCGAAAAAAAAAAACAATAACTTCAATTCTTAAAGCACAAATGAGCATTGAGCAGAACAACTAACGACGTAAAGGACAACTGTAATGCACCATGAGGTATCAAAAGAACACATTCATATTCCACCAAGAACTCATTAATTATGAGTCTGAAAGACTCTTTACTTAGTACCTCACATACTATCAATTTCACAATATTCCTTATGTTACGTCTGATTAGTTTGCTGGAAGTATAACATCACCAATTCATCTTAGTAAAGACATGAACATGAAATGATATGTAATCAATTGAATGTGAACTAATTAAAAAATAAAAAATAAATTAATCCATAATGAGCACATGTAATCGGTGAAGGCAAAGTACCTCCATCCATTGAGCCAGAAAATATTCCTTTCAAATGATTTGGGTTCTTCGCCATACACGAGATGGCATCAATGTGCCCGTCCATTGCTCCAACAAAAGGTCTTGCAAATATCTAATGATACAAACAAAATCACCAAGTCGGATATCTGGGAAACATTTTAATGCCAATCCACCTCAATTATCCCAAAAGGCAAACACACACACAAAAAAAAAAATTTACCTTCTCCAATTTAGCAGCATTAACAGCACGAATATATTCCACAGCCTTTTCTTGAGTTCGAAGATTAGGATCAAAGTTTTGGAAAACCCTCTATTCAATCAACATTGTAAACGATCCCAACATTAGAAGCAATTCGAGTTAAGTTCCAAAGATTGCTCCATGAAAAACAAGCAAAAACTAAAATCCAAAAAAAAAATAAAAATAAATTGTAAGAGAATTACCTGAAGATCTTGACTTCGTTCGCGGGTAAAACCATCAGTAGAACGCGATATGACTTTAACATTCATTGTCTCTGACGAAGGAAATCGAAGAACAAAAGCCTACTGTTATATATAGTCGAGTTTATGAAACCAAAAGGAGATCAACTAACAGTTCCAATCCATTGAGAAAGGAAAAAAAGAAAATGAAAGAAGCAGAGAATTGCAGAGAAACCTAAACGAGTATAAGCTGTTAATTCAGACAGAGACACGACCCAGAATTAAACCTTCTAAAACCCTAGAAAGAGCTAGCTTGACCCGGATAGATTGGCACGTGCCTACCGGTTCGACGTCAGGCTGTCAGATATCTAAGGGTGTGTTTGGATTTACTTTGGAAGTGATTCATGAGCCTAGAAGCGCTCTGACCGTACACATTAAACGTTTGATAAATATATATATGAGAAGCATTTCCAAATGAAGTGCTTAATTGAAACACTGATTTCATTGAAACAATCAACTCCCTGCTTCTCCAAATTGCTTTTGTGGGAATCATTTAGTTATTTAAGTCGCATTTTTATTAGGATTATTTTATCCTCGTGTTATTTTATAGTACTTAATTTGCGTCTTTTTAACTGACACACTTATTCCATTGAAATAGTTGACTCCTTGTTTCTCCAAATTGCTTTTCAATTTAGTCATTTGAGTGACATTTTTACTAAGATTATTTTATCCTCATGTTACTTAATTTGTCCCTTCTTAACTGAAACACTTATTCCATTGAAACAGTTGACTTTTTGCTTCTCCAAATTGCTTTTGCGGGAATCAGTTTAATCATTTAAGTGATATTTTTATTGAGACTATTTTATCCTCATATTATTTAATAATACCTAATTTGCCCTTTATTGACTTCTAGACCGAAAAACACTTCTTAAATAGTCATTTACCAAATCTTTTCTTACGACGGTGTGTTTGCCATTGCTTCTTTAGGCCTTGGAAGTGATTTTTGAGCCTAGAAGTACTCTAACCATACACATTAAGTGTTTGATAAATACATCTGAGAAGCAATCCCAGATGAAGTATTTCACTGAAACACTGATTCTATTGAAGCAATCGACTCTCTATTTCTCCAAATTGCTTATACGGGAATCGGTTTAGTCAATTAAGTGACATTCTTACTTAGATTATTTTATTCTCATGATTTTATAATATCTAATTTGCCCCTTCTTAACTTCTAGACATAAAACACTTCTTAAATAGCAGTTACCAAACGCAATTTTTTCATTGGAAACAATTCTTACAAAGCATTTTAAAAGAATCATTGCTGAAGGAATCGCTTCTCCTTTTAGGAAGCAATGAGAAACATAGGAAGAAGAAGAAAGAAGAAGAAGGAGATAATGGAGGAGGTTTTGTACGTATTTACTTCGGTTTCGTTTGTTTTGATCCTTTCATGGAATTCTTCTAAGACTATTGCAAATTGTTAGATCCGGTTGTATAAATTAATTTAAGTTCTAGAGAGTATTAGATTAACTAGTGTTATCTAATGAAAATCAAGAC
>JAUPMG010130716.1:0-11504 GCA_031762675.1 Pachysandra terminalis | reverse complement strand
ATATATATATATATATATATATCTTACTAATATATAGAAATCTTACTGTGAAGTCAGGAAGCCTCCCATTGCTTCCCTCCTTGAATCCTCAATTCTCATAATTTTGAGCTTTTTCATATTAAAAAGTTGAATTAAAAGGCTTTCAGCCAATCAAAAGTTAATAAAATATTACTATTTATGAATTATTTATACCACATTATTAGTTGGCAAGTTGGTCCCACATATAATTAGAACCAAATCACCTAAAATCTTTCCTAAAACAATGGAAAGAAGGCCCTGGTGAAGTTGTCCGAATCGTGGAACATCACAATGGATTCAAGGAATCGGTTTCCCTCCATAGCAACGAGGTCGGGTGGTTTATCAACTGCCATGAAGGAATTTTAAATGGGGAGAAGGAAGATAACCGCATTGGATCCTTTTGTTCTCGTAACAGATCTTTATTTTTACAGAAAATGGAGAATGGTGGGTGAGAAGTTTTTGAAACTCTCATGGTTCGCGCAGGGCCAGAAAGCAAAGTGTCTGTGTTTCCCGGAGAAGGAAGTAGACGGCTGGAGCTTGCTTTATGAAACCTTTATCTGGAGACTGGGTAACCAATCGAAGAGGGGAAGCACCAACTCTGATTAGATGATTGCAGACCTGTCGAATGCAGGCTACTGCAAGGAGGACATCGAGAGAGCGTTGCGGGTCCCCCCCGAAGAGTACCGATCGTGGATATCGTCCTATTTAGGCGGATCGCCTGACCTTTTTCCCGTGTCTAAATCGACCATCATATGCGATACACTTAACCCAGACTTCAGTTCATTGAACCTTAAGAACTTTTTGGTTGGAAGGTTCGAAGGGGAGGCTCCAGATATTGAGGTGGTGATTCAATGGGCAACAAAGCATTAGAATAGCGATTCGGGTTTTGAGGTGAGAAAGATATGGGAGAATTTAGTTTTGTCTGCCTTTAGGGAAGAAAATGAAGCCAATGAGTTTTGAGAGAGGAGCAATAGGGATCAAGGTTAAGAATGGTAGGACTAATAACATCAAAAATCAGGAGCTGGACCTGGACTAGGGATCAAGGTTAAGAATGGTAGGAGTAATAGCATTATGTAATGGTAACCAAGGAATTTAATTATTTTCAGGTTACAAGAAGATATTTTAAAATATTAAGGGCAAAAAGGAGCCAGGAAACATTATTCCCGAATCCACAGTTTCCAAGAAAACACACTAGAAGAAAAAACTTTAGAAAGGAAACTGAATACCCACTTTCTTGTAAGCATTCCTCATTGCATGAATCTGGATCAGCCATACATGGTAATGACTTTACCTGATAAGACTTTTAACGAGTTTAATATTGTGATGATGCAGCAAAATAAGAAAATTTGAGTAATGTAAGAAATCCAAAGCTTGGTGTCAAATTTCACGAAAGTTAGCAAAAGTTCCTTTTCAAAAAGGAACCAACATTTCCCTAATATCAATATTTCCCTTAGCATAAATTAGTTTATTATGGGAGATATTGCAAATAACTGAAATCCTTGAAATTTCCCTACTCTAAAAGGTACGAAATTTCCCTCAAAAATAAAAATATAAAACCACAATACAAAGCACATTGTAAGGAGCTTGGTATCAGTACATGATCTAGGTTTTGGAGAGTGCTTTATGAGAGGGATTTTGGATGTTCTTGTGTGCCCTTGTTTTTAGTTTCAGCAGTAATTCATCATTCAGGCAAACAATTATCTTAAAAAAAAAAATAGGTAGATCGAGTTATAGACTTTCAAGTAGTGAATAGAAAGTTGGGTTTCATTCCACTAGATCAAGATTCCTCTTGCTTGTGTTTGTGCACGTCTGGGGCAAGTGTCAATGTGGAAAGTAGAAAGAGATAACAAGCACATATTGTATAAATACTTGGTTCAATGACAGTAAAAGGAGCTATGGTTATTTCATAATGATGATTAGAAAAATAGGAAGACTATTTGATCAGATAAAGTAAAAAAGAAAATGACAAAGAATAGACACAAAAAGTGCTCTTCAGAAGAGCTAAGACATTTAATACAAGTAAGCTACAGAATAAGATATCCGATTAAGAGAATCATGAAGTTTCTTACTCGGTAACCAAGTCAGTGAGTCCTTTATAGTTAATGTTTCGGGGCTTATTTACAGCATCCATCACAACCTGGAAATTGAAAGAAATAACAAAAAAAGGGGCGCAAATCAAATGGAGCCCATTAACTCACCATTATCAAAGAACAGCATTGATAAAGTGGAGGAGAGAGAGAGAGAGTAAGAATCTAGCATTCATTGGATAACTCTAATGTCAATACGTATATAACATGTATATTCATCAAAAAAATATGTATCAGTTATCTCAGTCACATTAAAATTTGTGAAACAGAGGAAAACAATAATGTAACGGTAGGAAAAGAAGCTTGAGACCACATTTCTAGCTGATGCACATATATGCAACTCAGATATGGATGTAGGAAAGATTTCAAAGACAGAAATTTTGAAAACCTGATCCCCATAAATGGCCATTTCCTTTTTTTTCCTCTTTTTTTGATTCGCAAAGAAGTGTAGTGTAATATAAATTAAATATCTGGCAGTTCTTTTCCTTCCACAAAGCACAATAGATAGTTGAAGGACACATATTCCAGAGCAGAGCCCTCCTACCTCTACCTTTTTCCAGCCGAAAACATAACCTCAATCTACCTGTGCATGGGCAAAAAAAAAAATCAAACTTCCTGGGAAAGAAAGTCCACACATAGCTAGCCACCTCACCGTGACATGATACACCAGTTGGGGATCAACCACTTCCTACTTTCTAAGTGATCAGTAATGAGTATGTTGTCCAAGGCACAACTCACATAAATAATGCAACTTTAGAAGATATAAGGGATTTCTGAATTAGATTAGCCGGCCCAAACTGTTCCACCGCATGAAAAAAAGACAGGTAGAAAGTCTTCACGGAAAATACACCTTTATTATCCCAGAGTCGCCTCCAAGCGTCTTAACTATCTCCAACATCAAAGGGATGAATAAAAGCCACCAGCAAAGCAGTAAACTCCTAATCAAATGCAAGCCTTCTGAATGAAACCCTCCAGGATCTCATCTTGTCAAGACTGACAAAATGCCCAATTACATGAATCTATATATCAGTAAAACACTGTAAGAGAGGGAGATCACCACACTTGAGGTCCTCCCAAAATCTCACCATGTACCTGCGCCCAACTATCAAACAGGTACCCTTCACTAAATGATCGACACTAGAGATAGCTTTCCATAAACCCACTCCATAAGAACCTTAAACAGGAGTGACCCATTCACCGACATAAGGACGTAATTAGTAGTTATAAATCCTCCTTCAAAGATTAACCCTCTCCCCACGAAGCTTCCACACCCACTTTCCCATAAGAGCTCTATTGAAAACCTGATGAGGTCGCAAACCTAGACCACCAACCGAATAGGCATATAAACAGAAGACAATTTGATAAACGGTACTTATGTTCTCCCATTCCACTCCAACAAAATCCCCTTTGAAGCTTCTCAATATAGCTAGAAACTGTTACAGGGATCTCAAGGATACACTTGATGTATGTGGACAGGTTAGAAAGGGTACTACTGATGTCCGGATTTTTCTCCTGTCACTCCACAATTTTATCCCACGCCGAGGTAGCTTTAAATTTGGCACCCAAGGGATCCTCAATTATAAAATTGAAAGCTTGTGAACTATGTAACCCAAATTGCCATGCAACTACTCAATATTCACCACCTCCCCCACCCAAAACATCTTGTTCCTTGCAAAAATTGATCTCTGTTAGAATAGCTAATGGGCTTAAAGCCCACTAATTATGTCTTAACCCTAATCTCTTAGCTATTAACCCTAATCCTTGATTATAAATAAAGTGCTCTCTCTAATTGAGAGAGTAAGCTGTTCCTTGCTACGTTAACATGGTATCACAGCGGGACAACTAATCTCTCGGTGGCAATCTCTTTCTCGCGCGACCTCTCTCTCTCCTCCTCGTTTCCTTTTCTTTTTTTTCTTCTATTTCTCTCGCCTGCTAGGATTGTGAGGTAACGATCTCCCACTACCTCTCAGTTCTCCCTAAATGATGAGGTAGCGAGTTCACTACCTCTCTCTCTCTCTTTGTTGGGTGTTTCCTTTGATGGATCGACTCGTTTAGAGTCATATGTGATCTGATCGGTCTTATTGAGGAAGATTTTTGAGCCTACCGAAAGGGTGGCTGTTGATCCCCTTATTTTCTCCTGTTTGGTGAGATTTTTGTTTGCTGTTTTTTTTTGGTTGTGATATCATCATGAGTACTTCTGAACGAAATCCGGCTGAACCAAAACTGGTTGTTTCTGAAGTTGTGTCATCATCTATTCGTCTTACCAATCAACGCTTAGATGGGAACAACTTTCAGCATTGGCGTAAAATTAATTTATTTGCTATTCGTGGCATGGACAAGGAAGAGCATCTTACGGGGAACTCTCCAGATCCAAGAACAGACCCGGCAGGTAAGAAAATCTGGTTGCGTGATGATGCTCGATTATATAATCAATTACTTAACTCTATGGAACCCAAGGTATTTGTCCTAGTAACACATTGTGATACGGTTAAGGAACTGTGGGAATATCTTATGGTATTGTATTCTAGCAGAGACGATCTGAATCGTCTGTATGAGATATCCCTTTCTTTCTTCCGCTCGGAGCAAGGTGATATCCAAGTTAATGATTATTTTGTTGCGTTTAAAAGGGTATATGAAGAGCTTAATGTCTTGATGCCATTGACTTCGGATGTTAATCAAATGAGACAGCAGCGAGAACAATTGGCGGTTATGGCTTTCCCGAGTGGTCTAAGATCAAAATTTGACCCCGCTAGATCCCAGATTCTAGCAAGTCGTGAATCTTTACTGACTGAGGCTTATTCTTGCGTACTTCACTCGGCCCGTTTGGCCCCTAGCACTATGGACACTAGTGATCGTGCCGCTTTGGCAGGTCACGTCCCGTCAGGAGGACACGGTGATAGAGGGGAGGACGCGAAGGCGTGGTGGTCGTGGACCCGATGGGAGGATTATATGTTTTCATTGTGGCGGTGCTGGTTACACATGTGACAAGTGTTGGAAACTACAGGGCAAGCCTCCCAATGCCCATTCTACTCATATTGTCCAGGACACCTCTACAGGTGCGTCTGCTTCTGTTGATGATTGCAGTATCCATCTCATAGCCGAGGAATATTCTCAGTTACTGGCGAATCAATCTTCCACATCTGCTACAGTTGCTCAGACCGGATCATCTTCGTCTGCATACATATTTGCGTCTCCTAGAACTTGGGTGATTGATTCTGGAGCTTCTGATCATATAATTGGGTCCACATGTATTTTACACTCATATTCACCCACGACTTCTCATCCTGATGTCAGAGTGGCGGATGGGTCTTTCGTGGCGATTAAAGGGATCGGCACTGTTTTTCCTACACCTACTATACGACTGTCATATGTGTTATATCTGCCTAATCTCCTTTTTAATTTGTTGTATGTTAGTGCTCTTATGAAAGAGCTTGATTGCCTAGCTACATTTTATACTAATCATTGTGAGTTTCAGGATCGTTCGACGAGGCGGACGATTCGTAGGAGGCGTCGCACTTCAGGAGGTCTCTACGAGCTGGAAGAAGGACAAAATTCTGTGGCATGTTCTGGCCTGTCTCTCACTACTTTGGAGCTTCACTGTCAGTTTGGTCATCCTGCTCTTCCCAGTTTGAAGCGTCTATGTCCGTCCCTGGTGTCACTACAGGAATTATTAAGTGAGTCGTGTCAGTTTGCGAAACATCTTCGCAGGTCGTATGTGTCAAGTCCTAATAAACGAGCATGTGCACCTTTTGATTTAGTTCACTCTGATATTTGGGGTCCTTGTCCAGTCCTGTCGAAATCTGGTTTTCGTTATTTCATTACATCTGTGGATGATTATTCTCGTGTTACATGGATTTATTTAATGAAACAACGTTCTGAACTCTTGTCTATATTTTGTGCATTTTATGCTGAGATATGCACTCAATTTTCTATCCCTATTCGTATGTTGCGTAGTGATGATGCTCGTGAGTATTTGTCTGGTCCCCTTGCTTCTTTCATGTCAAATCAAAGGATTATTCATCAGCCGTCCAGTCCAGATACCCCCCAATAGAATGGGGTGGTTGAACGTAAAAATCGTCATCTTATGGAAGTAGCACGGGCTCTTATGTTCCATATGCAGGTGCCCAAAAGTTTCTGCGGCGATGCTGTTCTTACAGCAACGTATTTAATCAATCGAACGCCTTCTTCCGTCCTTCAGGGGGCAATTCCCCATCGCACTCTATATCCAGATTAGCCCTTACATTCTCTTCCTGTTAGGATGCTTGGATGTACGTGTTATTGTCGGGATATTCGACCTCAGGTGGCAAAGCTCAATCCGAAATCATTACAGAGTATTTTTCTTGGTTATTCTCGTACACATAAGAGCTATAGGTGCTACGCTCCTGAGTTGGGACGGTATCTGGTGTCTTCTGATGTCGTGTTGCGTGAGTCTTCTCCTTTCTCGTCTCACTCGTCATCCTCCAGTGCGTCTGAGTCGTCTGAACTCAATGAGTTTCTACTGTATGATCTCATACGAGTTCCTCCGAGTCCGCCCATTACACCTGTGAGTCCTACTCTTCAGACCTATGTCCGTGCATCTCGCAGAATTTTTGGTTCTTCTCCCGTAGATGCTCCTGAGCCGCCCTCTACTGCATCGGACTCCTTGTTGTCTGATCCACCGGCTGATATTGATCTCCCCATTGCTCTTCGGAAGGATCATCATGAATGTGCTAAATATCCTGTATCAGCTACAATTTCATATGCAGGCATGTCTCCGACTCTACAGGCTTTTATTTCTACCTTGGATGCTATCTCGACCCCTCGTTCTCTGTCTAAGGCCCTATCGTCTCCCGGATGGAGGGCGGCTATGGTAGAAAAGATGACAGCTCTTGAGACTAATCAAACATGGGATTTAGTACCTTTGCCCCTGGCAAGAAATCGATTGGGTGCAAATGGGTATATTTGGTTAAAATGAACCCTGATGGGTCTGTTGCTCGTCTCAAAGAGCAGTCAGTTGCAAAGGGATATGCTCAGACTTATGGTGTGGATTATACAGACACTTTTTCTTCAATTGCGAAGTTGGCATCTGTTCAGCTTATTATCTCTCTTACAGCATCCAACAGATGGACCTTACATCAACTAGATGTTAAGAATGCATTTCTTAATGGTGACTTGCAGGAAGAGGTATTTGGAGCAACCGCCCAACTTTGTTGCTCAGGGGGAGTCTGATCGGGTTTGCCGATTAAAGAAGTCTCTTTATAGTTTAAAGCAATCACCTCGGGCTTGGTTTGGGCGCTTTACTGAGGTAGTGTGTAATGACCTAAATTTCCTTAATTTAATTTTTCCCTAATTATTTAATTTTATTGGTAATTTAATTTGCAAGAGTTATTGAGTTTATGAACTTAATTTAATGCTAAGGATAGAATAGTTATTAACCTGTACACTAGAGGACTATAGTGTAACGTGCCTCTGTTTGTGTGTTAGTGAGGAGAGAAAATAGGATACCAACCCCTATATCTTCATAGCCCTATTCGTACAACCCACCTTGGCATCTAGAATTCTGTTGCACTTGAGATCCTCGAGAGAAAGAAGAGACTGATAGTGTGAGAGCTTGAGAGTAAAGTCTGAATCTGGTGTATTGAAGAGAAGAAGAGAAGACGAAGCAGAAGATAGCAAGAGGAGGAAATTAGTAGAGGTTTCTGCATTCTTTCTTAGAGGACAAGCAAGAACTGTAAGTTGCTTATCCGGTTTAAGTTCTTATTGAAGTATATGATGCCATTCTTGATTGTATGAATGAAATCTGAATTTTTTTGGTATAGCATGCTCAATCTCTGTATAATTTTTTCTAGAAAATTATGATTTCGATTCATGAGAAAGTGTATGTAGTATGTGTCGATTATTGATGATTTGATGTTGTATGAGATTTAAGCATGATCACACGTGATTGTTCTGTGGATTTTGATCTGCTGTAATGTAATTTTTCCGTGGGTTCTGGTTTACTGTAGCGTCAGTTTGTGACCAGAGCATGGTGCATTAAGGTGGTTAAACGGTTGTGAATATTTTACTGGTTTTATGATTCATTCATTGAATGTTTCTTTCACATTAACTGAGTAATAATATGACAATCTGAAACTGAGATCAGATTGCCTTTCTTATTAAGTTTAGCAATTGACTTGTAATGGAAGAGATTGTTAGTCATTAGTTGTAAAATACAGGTTTCTTGATATTAATGGGAGCGATCTTCAAACCAAAAGAAACCACAACGTGATCTAATGGAACTAGAAAGCTTCCTTTAGCTTTTGTGATTCCTGTCAAACCTAGATGCCCCATAGGTGTCAGACCTAGATGCCTCATAGGTGTGGAAAGTACACAGAAGAATGGAAAGCCAGAAAACGAAATGTGCGAATTCGTCGATGAGCCGTCGGTCCGCCAACCAACTCACCGACAAGGACTTGGTATTGAAGGTTTGGCTTCATCGGTGGGTTGTCGGTCCGCCGACCAACCCGTCGACAGTAACATAGACAGACATATTGGATTGCGTCGGCATGTGGTCGGTCCGCCGACCAACCCGCCGACAGGGTTCGTCAGTGAGTAGTCGGTCCGCCGACCAACTCACCGACAGAGATTATCTTTCACAGACTCGTCCTCGTCGACAGGTGCTCAGTCCGCCGACCAACCCGCCGACAGAGACCTATTGAGAGACAATGTGAGGGTTTGGATGTCTATTGGTTATGGTGCTTCGTATTGGGATCAAGTGAAGTCTAGGGTTGCGTACCTACAATTACTGAAACCTACTTGTTACCCTTAGCATGTGCTAACCAATTAGTCACACTCCTCAGTTGGTCTCCACTTAGGGAATTAAAGATGATGAACCATATTTATGTATAGTTGTGATTTGCATTATCGGGATGCGTAAGATGGGTCCCAGTGGATTATTCATGTGTATGGGCGCGTGAATAGTTTCCAAGGGGATCTATCATCCGTATCCCATAGGAGAGTGCATTCATACTATGTTCATATGAAATGCTAAGTGTGCCCAGTTGGTGGGAAATAAGAGGTTGCCTAGTCCTGTGGGTTGAAAGGCCTACGAAATAAGTTATGAATCATAGTTGATTCATAAGGTCGACTGGACCTGGATTATTGTACACTCATTAAATCAGCATATGGTGGCCTTCGTCCCATGGGTTAGCGCCCGGAAATAAGAGAGGGACTAACGGTTGTTCCTGGTGACTACGGTCCCGAATTGGTGTTTACTACAGAAGCTGCAATGAGTGACACTTAATATATCATGTAAACATAGGCATAACCCACATTACATTGCATTTCATACATTAGGTCATTTGATTGTCAATTCTCACATCATATTCATGTCATAACATCTGTTATTGATTTCTGTTGTTATTACTATTTTATCACTGGATTTTAGTCATATATGATGATATGGATGGTGACTGGAACATGCTTGTTGAGTATTCCAAACTCAAGCAACCTTTATGTTACAGGTCGATTTTGAGTGATGGACGTATGTTGCTTCATATTGTTTACTTATTATTTTTAGTTGTAATAGATTAGTTGGAACTATAATATTTGAATTTTTTATGTAAGGCTATGCTGAAGCCGTTTGACTCATTTATTTAATTGTTCGAATTTATTGTATTTCTTCTGCAACTCTGTGGTGATGAATAAAGATCTGTTTTATTTCATCTCTTTTATCTTGGTAATGGTATGGTGATCCGCGGTCCAGAAATGGATCCCGAATGTCTCACCTCATGATCCGTGCCATCCCACCTAGGGATCCATGTTACAGGATCTGGGGTGTGACATGGTGCTGAAATTTGGTCTTCAAAGAGCATCCAAGGATCATTCGGTTTTCTTTCAGCAGTCTAATACAGGGAGCATTCTGTTGATGGTCTATGTAGATGACATTGTCATCACAGGAAGTGACACTACAGGTATATCTTCTCTGAAACTATTTCTACAAAGCCAATTCCAGACCAAGGATCTTGGTCCTCTGAGATATTTCTTGGGTGTGGAAGTCGCTAGAAGTTATCATGGAATTTTTCTGTCTCAAAGGAAGTATGCTTTAGATTTGCTACGCGATACAGGAATGATCAATGCCAAACCGTCTGATGTTCCTATGGCTTCTGGAGTGAAATTATCTCCAGAAGATGAGGAATTATTTACTAATCCTGAGCAGTACAAACGTCTTGTTGGAAAACTGAATTATCTAGCAGTTACTCATCCAAATATTGCATTTTCTGTGATTGTAACTAGTCAATTTATGTCATCTCCACAAGTTCCTCACTGGGATGTAGTCTTGATTATTCTTTGGTATATTAAGGGTACTCCGAGTCGGGGTCTGTTATATAGCAATCAAGGTCATATTAATATTGAAGGATTCTCAGATGCAGATTGGGCAAGATCTCCTAGTGATCGGAAATCCACTACTGAATATTGCATATTTGTTGGAGGAAATCTAGTGTCCTGGAAAAGTAAGAAACAACCGATGATAGCTCGTTCTAGTACAAAATCTGAGTATCGAGCTATGGCTCATGCTACAAATGAGATTATTTATTTGCGACAGCTTCTAAATGAACTAGGATACCCCCCCCCCTCGAATTTGTACAAGTTGTGGTGCGATAACCAAGCAGCTATTCGCATTACAGCTAATCCTGTGTTTCATGAAAGGACTAAGCATTTTGAAGTTGATTGTCATTTTGTAAGAGAAAAGCTACAAGGTGGAGAAATATCATTGCAACATGTGAGGACTACGGAACAGTTGGCGGATGTGTTCACTAAATCGTTAACTAGGAACAAGATCGGGTATATTTGTAACAAGTTGGGCATGACTAATATATATGCTCCAACGTGAGGGGGAGTGTTAGAATAGCTAATGGGCTTAACGCCCACTCGTTATGTCTTAATCCTAAGCTCTTAGCTGTTAACCCTAATCCTTGATTATAAATAAAGAGCTCTCTCTAATTGAGAGAGTAAGTTGTTCCTTGCTACGTTACCAATCTTCAAACCAGAAACCTGCTCAAAGCAAAGAAAGATAAATTTAAGCACCCTTAACTGAGAATGCAAAGATCCACAAAAAATAAGGGTATCGTCAGCTAATTGAAGGTAGGAGATTGGAGCTCCACCCCCAATACCCCCCAGAAAAGCACAATCGGCTGCCTCTGAATGAACCTACCTAACGCCTCAACTACAATGACAAATACAAATGGAGAAGGACGGTCACCTTGTTTGGACATATGTATAACAATATTGAAAAATATGCTTAGGCTGTCAATGGATTGGACATGATCCAAATACAATGCAGAAATAACAGATCTAAGATCCAAATCAAGGTTCGCAATGTCGGCGACATTTCGCGAAATGTCGCCGACATGTCGCTATTTACCACCCTGGCGACACGAA
>JAUPMG010130695.1:0-11504 GCA_031762675.1 Pachysandra terminalis | reverse complement strand
CATCACCACCACCACCACTACCACCACCACCACCACCACCACTACCACCACCACCACCTAAGAGTGCAAGGGATGCACACTTAGGTACCATTACCACCACCACCATCACCCCATTACCATCACCACTGCCACCACCTAAGTGTGCAAAGGATGCGCACTTAGGTACCACTACCATCACCACCGCCACCACCTAAGTGTGCAAGGGATGCACACTTACGTGGTGGTGGTGATGGTTGTGGTGGTAGGGGTGATGAGGTGGTGATGGTGGTAGTGAGGTGGTGATGAGGTGACAGTGGTAGTAAAAGTCATTTTGTGTTTTAAAGGGTAAAATTGTCTTATTATCAATTATTTTGGCTGTAAGGGGTCTCTGCCATTAAGTTCAACCCCCTACCATCACCACCGCCACCACCTAAGTGTGCAAGGGATGCACACTTAGGTGGTGGTGATGGGGTGGTGATGGTTGTGGTGGTGATAGTGGTGGTGGTGGTGATGGGGTGATGGTGGTGGTCGTGGGGGTGGTGATGGTGGTGGTGGTGGAGTGAGGGTGGTGGTGGTAAAAATCATTTTGTGTTTTAAAGGGTAAAATCATCTTATTATCAATTATTTTAACTGGAAGGGATCTCTGCCATTAAGTTCAAAACTCAAGGAGTATTATTGTCATTTCAAAAAACATAAGGGATCTATCTGCCGGTGTCAAATAACTAAGGGGTGTCAGTGCAATTTACCCTTAAAAAGAATACACACGAGTAGGTAGGCATGTAATACCGCAGAAAAAGAAGGGAGATTATCGTCATTGAAACTTCCTGCCCTTTTCTCACCGGTTGCTGTCATTTTCTATGAACTTACTCGCCTTCCATCACGTGTGGTTGGCTATTAACCTAAACATGTGGTGCCTGCTTCACTCCATAAAACTGGTGGCCCAGAAAAGTGGCTTGATCGTCTGGTTACTGTTGTAAGATTAATCTAAACCACTTGATAAAGTTGCCTGCAACCGTTGGATGAACTGAATTGCATTTGTATTTTCAAACACTTCAATTATCATATTCACAAAATACATGGGATCATATGTACAAGTCTTGAGAAATTCCCAACTACTTTCAAAGTATCAAGAGAGTCAACCAAGATGTCGATTCAAGAATCGAACGCCTGTTGAGTAATAGTTTTAAAATTTCGAAAACGACTGAAGGCTTATCACTAAAACAGTAGAACATAAAAGGGCATCTTAGACATTTGATTAGTTCAGATTGGGATTTGGAGGAGTCAACTGATATTCATGCGAGGTTGATAAAGTAGGAATACGTCGTTACGTCAAATGCACCTTTCTAAACAGTCTTTTTCAGAAAAGCTAAAGCATCTTCGTGATTCTCCACTCACTTTTGACCCATCACCAGAACAATAAAACAAAAAAGAAGTAAATTCACAAGATTACCCAATTTATTAAGGGCATGGGCATCGGGCGTTGCTTCCTTGTGAAACTGGAAGTGATTCCTGGTTCCGAAAGCACTTCAGACTCGGCTTTAGAGTATCGCTAGCTTCCAACTGGTCCATGGCCTAACCCTGTGACCTTTTCTCTGTGGCATGGCTGTGATTAAGCTTTTGTTATTAAAAAATTACACGTCAAATATGAGCAGCAGGAAAAATTAGAACATGAGATATGATTTCCCCCTTTTGTTCATTCAAATGTTTGTGACAAACACTTAAATGATTCATCTCCATAGGATACACTCTCCATGGTGGTCAGCCCATTGCATCTCCATAGGATCTATTCAAAGGATGTCTAAAAGGAACAAAAGCACGCGCTATTGTTGACAGCTCAACCTTGTGATCATGTTTCAGTAGGAACTTGGGCTGTGGCTTCCTCTGCTGATGCAGTATCTGTTTACAAATGAATGAGATCTGAAACCCACATTGAATCAGATCTAAAAGATAAATCATAGTTCTTCCACAATATCCATAATATTAACAATTACAACTCTAGACACATCCACTTGTATTAGTGTATAGGTGAAGATGGCAGTGGTAAAACCAAGATTTTCAATTTCGATTTAGCCTGAAATTTCGCCGAAATGGCAGAATATCATCGAAATATCACCCTCATATTTCGTGTCGCCAGACAAGAAAATGGCGATAATTCGCCCGCATGCCGGTGAAATTTATAAACTCTGGATAAAACCTTGTATGGTTGTACTCCAGACCTGAGTTTCAGTCGGTCCCCAACGGGTTTGAAATCCCGTCTTAGGAAAATATTTCATGCAAGGTTCCATTAATCACTACTTGTTGGGCAATTACTACTCAGAACTTGGAACAAGAGACTCACCTTCTGTGACTTCAGTTTCCACATGTTTTTCCACTCTTACATCTGACCCTCCGTCCTTATCACTGGAACTTGCCGAGGTATGGTGGAAGGTTTCTTGCATCTTTGTCACACCCTTCCCCACGGGTTCTATAGCTTGATTTATGGTCAATACAACATCCTTGACCACCTGTACAAACAACATCATTATATAAATGAAAAACTACACTTATAACTGTTATTTAAAATAAAAAAAATGCAATGGCGGGGAAAGAGAGCTTACATGTTGACCACCTTCAAGAACTATGTCCTGAACGCTTTTAGTGATGCTTGTTCCAGGAGCCTCTACGTGAGTCTCTCTACCTTCAAGGATGGCAGGTTTCGACTCATCACCCTCCTCTGACTTCACCACGGCTTTGGTTGCTTCAGTGATGAGCTTCCCATGCTCAGATACAGGCAAGTAATGATACGGTTTTGTGGAGAAGACGAAGACATGGGCAACAGCTGCAATACCCATCTGTGGAAGATGAATAGGCTTATATTATCATGTCTATAATATGGAAGCAAATTATAATGATGTTGTAGAAAGAAAAGGATCAATATGGTCCCATTGTACGGGTCACACACAAGATCATCAAACTTGCTGATCTGGATCAAGCAATAATAATAAACACAGTAAAATGAAGATCAAAACAATGCATACAGATATACGTGGTTTGGCAAAGCCTACTTCCACGGGAGAGAAGTTTTTTCTACCATGTCAAAAACGAATTAGGGTAAATCCCCAATATACCCTTCCCTTGGATCTCGAGACTAGTGAATATCAGCCACCCACTATCTCTAACAAAACTGAATGCTGAAACTGAACCAAAGGGCCCCCTTTTGTGTTAAACAAGGTCTGAAGGCACAAAACTAGACGTGTGGATGTTTGACACTTTCCATTTTGAGGATAACAACCCAAGATTATTTTTCACACACTGGCAATAGAAGTGCACATGTATGAAGAAAGACCCCTATAATAAATCCCGTCTAGGATGCCTCTGATTCTTTGATGCAAAAAAATGAAAAATAGTTATCTATTTGGATCATTGGAATATTGGATGACAAAGCATGTTGGACAGTGATAGGAAGTCCATAAATCATCATCATCATCATCAATGCCTTTCTCCTTATTAGATAGAGATAGCAGCATGCATCCTGTTCTGCCATTCCATCCTGTTAAGGGCTATACATCTGATGATTCTCATTTTTCCCACACAATTTCCCAAGCCGGATCCATTCAACCATAGTGTTTAAACTCGGTATCGGATCGGGGATCGTCCCGGTCCAAAATAGTGTTTAAACTCTGTATCGGATCGGGGATCGTCCCGGGCCGATACCGAGTTGAAGCGGAGACCCAGCTTTGGATCGGCTGATCCAAAACATGGCCTGAACTTTTTTTTTAAAATCAAATTTTTTTAGGGGTGTCAGACGATCCAATATGGATCGTCCGATCTGACTCGTCCGAAACCGAGTCAGAATTTTTAACAATTTAGGGATCGGCTTGGAATCGTGGCTCGTCTCGAACCAATCTCAAGTTCTATCGGCCGATCCGACTTGGGATCAGCCGATACTTTACATAGTGTATTCAACTACTTTACACAATGTATTCAACAGCTGGTCCCATCAACATGCATGTGCACCGAATGTACTGCCAGCGCAATGGTAATTCACACTTCTGGGAATACCTGAAATTTTCTCCAACGAAATATAGTCTTGTCACATGAGGATATCAATCATGAAGGTAATATGGATGTCCTAGTTTTATTATCTAATGAAAGTTTTGAGTTTCCTTTAATGTAGAATGAAGAAACAGCTTACCTCTATGCAAATCAGAAAATCCTGCAAGCCATTTTGGAATTTTCCCTCTTTAGGTAAAACGCCAACTGCACACAATAATTTGATACCCAAACCTTGCCACCAAGTTGCAAACACAATAGCCTTAAAGCTAATGAACTTTGCAAGTGGTTTTATTGGTTGGAGCCTTTGATGAGTCACATTGTAGAATTGCACCAGACAGTAAAGAGCCCACATCTGGCTGAAGTTTATCACTGCCGCTATGTATGGGTACCTGCAACAGAAAAGGTCAGGCTTGTGTTAAAAACAAAAAAACATTCACATATAGGCACAAATACCTATCCTAGAATATAGGTGGCATTGGTAAATGTGCGAAGTCTCGGATTTGAAACTAGGATTCATGGACATAGAAGGATATCAAAAATTATTAGAAAAATAATTAAAAATACTATATTTAGTGAATTGCAACATGTACATGCAAGTAAATGGTGTAGCGAACTTAACAATATTAAGCTATCTGCTTGAAAACTTTATAAGAAAGCAAAGACTTCATAATTTATGTTAGATGTTAATTTGTGAAGTTGGAATCCTATACAGCCATCAAGATATGTGTACTTCACTTATTTAAAGGTGCCCATGCAACACAGCCTAGAATGTGCGAGGCATATGTAGGGTGGAGAATCATTTGATGGTTCCACATCAAGGAACAGCTTGAATAGATGGACATATGTGATGCAACTAGTAAATTTTCTCTTCTTTCTACCAGGGAAAAAACAAGAAGATTGATAGCAAGGAAAAATATAGAAGATTATGAAACAGATATCCCAACTTATGGTCAATTTCATCCTTTTCTGCCCACACATAATCTGGCTCATTAGCAATTCCTTGGATATCTACATCAGGGGAAAATAATATGCTGCCGCTAAATACTACATATTACTGTGTGTGTGTGTGTGAATGTGAGTGTTTGCACGTGAATGTGAGAGAAGAGATACACACGTTAATAAGTGGCAGCAAGAGGCTGATTCAAGGACCCTAGGGGACCTGTTAGAGAATCCAACATCTGACATCTTGACTATTGTATAACATGAACATAAGTATGATATTTGCACACGATTTCTGTGAAGTAAAACAACATCACCAACATCAAATCAACAAGATGCCTTGTTGTCGGGGTAAGAACACAGATTCTGTTATGCCATCTTAATCTGTCAAAAGTCATATCTTCAACCACAATAAGTGTATTTAAACCATTTGTGACCAAATCCATCCAGATCCTTTTATGGTTTTTAAAACCTTCACATATGCACCGTGTGTGTGTGTGGAGGGGGGGGTGGGGGGGTTGAAAAACTGATTATAGAGAAACTTCTCATGAGTTATTAAAATGCAAATTTAGTACAAGAAGTACCATTAAAGGTTACAAAGAACAATGGAGCATCTTGTAATTCTAACTAATCGATGTACTTGATTTGATACATACCCACAATACCACTTGAATTCTCCATCACCATAAACACCAAAGAGCTCCAAGAATAATGCTAAGAAGGAACAAACTGTCTTTAGAATCATCTGGACATCCAGTCTATATTAGAATTTAGAAAGCAAACCACTAATACAGAAGAAGAAGCAGAAGAGTTTCTGACTTACATACTGCACAAGACCAAACTTTTCTATTGTATACAAGTCTTTTCCTAGAACATTTGGTCGCAGGAAAAAGTTGAGAAATGATCTTTGTTGTACCACTCGGTCCACTCCTTGCTTATCTTCCAGTAGTGGCTTAGTGAGCTGTTTTCTTGATACATGTTCGAGTAGTTCTCTGACTCTTTCTTCACCACCTAATATAGCTCGGCTTCTGTTAAAATGGCTCTTGTTGCAATAACTTGGTAGAATGTAGTTGGCAAAAACATGCAAATACCAATACCCACAAGTAAAGCTACAAAGAGGTTTGGATTAAAGCTTTAAGAAAGATATTGAACCTTAGGAAGTTAAAGATGCCAGGATAATTCATTTCAGCAGAAATATGTTTTATGGTTTCCCAACTCCAATGGTCACCGTATACAATGATTTTTATAAGAAATTAAGCAAGTTTTCAGGAAATAGCTATACAGGCGAGATCTGAATAATGAAAAGATGCACAAAAATATGCTCACAAAAGGTAATAAAAGTATAGACATAATGTAAATTATCTTAGATTTGACAGAGATTCAATCTATGGTCCAAGATACAAAGCTTACCAAGGCAGGCAACCAAATAGCTTCCAAAAGCATACAAGGCAAATGCTTCATAGCAATCCCTCAAAATATCAAATGCAAGAGACAATCTTGAGTTCCACAAGGATATAAACTGAGAATCAAGAGAGAGAAAAATCGATCAATGCGTAACCAAATGAGGGTGTGTATACAGAAGACATGCTAATGGAGTCCAAATGATATTATATCTATATTTGTATATGTGTATACACATCAGTGTAGTCAAGGTGACACCTAGGCAATGAGTCTTCCCTAGGCCAAGCAACGGCTAAGAATTATTAGGTGATGCCTAGGTGACAAAACTATTTTACTTGTTACTTTTTATAAACCCATATATGTTGACATACATATCTATATCAATACCATTACTTAAAAATTTAAAAATAAAGACCAAAAATTAGTTAACTCATAAACATGTCAAAAAGTAGATTAAAGGATAATAATTTAATAGCTTTACAACCCAATATACTAAGTCATCATAAAGTTAAAAAAAAATAAAAAATCCATGTACTTTTATTAGTCTTTCCTTTCCTTTTATTTATTTGTTGACATATGTACATACAAACATATATACTGAACTTATCCTACATTGAGTTCGTAAAAGGTCATGATCAGTCAAGTTAGCATAAAAACCAGTATTTCCCTCAAGCATCTTGAATTGTCCTGGTTATTTACCGATGTTCATTTTCAAATTTTCTTGGTATCACAACTTAGGAAGATGTGAAGAGAATATTAATTTTTTCTAACACACACGCGCGCGCGCGCACACACACACACACACACACACACACACACACACACACACACACATATATATATATATATGTATATACACGCATAAAGAATAAAAGACAAAAAAGCAAATGTCAAATGACGTAATCATATTAAATCTCACCGGTTTACTGGATGATGCGGTCGTCCTTGAGGACATGGCCGAAACAGCTGCCCCATTAGCCTTTGTTGAAATTTTCGAACGCCGGCCATTGAGGGGTTAGTCTTCCTGAAAGAAGGGAGTGGAGGCAATCTCATCCTAGGATGATTCACGGGAAGGATAATCAACGGTATCCTCTGCGCCTTACTTCTAACAAATGTGCAGGCGTGATTGTAGAAGTCATACCAAAACCTTAACATTTCCGGAGTACATCCTGCATGAGGACACTCCTCTGCTACCAAAAACTCGCTCACTGAGGGGTGAAAGAATTTGCGGAAGCCACCTTTCGTATAAATAAGTCACGCTTAAGATGCATCAAGCTCGGGTGCTGTCATGCCCCAAACCCTGTGGCACGAATCCTTAGATAGGGTGGCATGCATCTCGATGTGATACCTTCGGGATCCACGCATGGATTGCGGATTGCTACCAAACCGAAAGCAAGAAAATAAAAGTAATAACTTACTTTCATTTAATATTTAATCAGAGTGCGGAAGTCTATAAAACTGCATAAACAAAGTTATACTATTACAACCAAAATCCGTCATAGGCTTCAGTAGAGCCTAGACTTACAGGTTTCTTAATAAAATCCTAAAACAACCATTAATCAAACAAAGTCAATGTGTCATTTCCACCAAGGTTAACCACTTCAGCTGAGTCGTAACCTACACAATTCATTGTACCATAAAAACATAAGAATTGCTAAGAAAATCCAGAACTCCCCAATCAATAGGAGGTTCCACCAAAAAATCACAAGGCAACCAAGAAAATAGAGCAGCCACAAGTTAACAACATCCTCTAATGCTCCTCCCATCCTACAAGATGAGAAGTTGCGTGAGACATTGAATGCCCAGTAAGTGTGAGACAGTTACCCGTCCTCTTATGGAAATCAGATCAAGGGTTAGTACAACAATAATTATAATACAACATGAGTAATTTAATATGGAATGGAATGAATGAATGAATCAATCACATGATCTATAGTGGATGCAATGGGGTCAAACAATCATGATGTAAATGCTATGTGAATGAACTAAACTAACGCATCCTGATAAGTGAACCTCAACATGAAGCTTCTCAACCAAATCAATTCAGGACATCGTCCTAGGGACTGCCGGAAGCCCCATCTTCATTTCGAGCGCTAACCTATGGTATGAAGTCCACCATGTACTAATTTACTAGCGTACCACACTCGAGAGATAGCGAACCAGTATAGGATCTCGCAAGCATCCTACCCTTATTTAAGTGGGCCCTTTCACCCCACGGATATAGTCAACCCTCCAGAGGATTTTCTCAGTTTCTCTGTAGATTTCTACCTCCTGGTTAACTTATCATTCAACCTCAGTCTAGCATGTTATGCATTAAATTAGGATCTCAAATGAGGATAGACAACAGAAACTATCAACGCGCCAATACACGCGGATGATTCGATTGTCAACCATCATAAGCTTCCTTTGAGCTATCACACACAATAATCCTACAATCAGTAATCCAGTTCATTTCTAAGTCACAACCATATTTGTCCTAGGATGGGATGATGGTTACATAACAACATCATCGGAACACCTAGTTTGACTCCCCGCATGTAGGCTAGATGCCTTCAAGTCAAAACTAGCTTTCGGAACTCAATCACAATCAATGGCCGAAGCCCTTCACCATCCACCCAAGGGATCCATAGAATTTCTTTTCACTGTGTAACATTTCAGCTTGTCGGCAGGGTGGTCAGTGGATCGAACCTTGCCGAATAGCAAAATTGGTCGTGAAAGTCTCTGTCGGTAGGGTGGTCAGTGGACCGAACCCTACCGAATATCTCTGTGTTTTATCAGCTGTTTAGCAGGGCGGTCGGTGGACCGATGCCTGCCGAATGGCGAATTTTGCCTGAAAGTAGCTCTTTGTCGGTAGGGTGTTTTGTGGACCGAACCCTGCCAATAGTGCCGTGTTATGGGAATTTTCTGGGTAAATTCTTGGTTTCTAAATCTAATTCATCTCAACCAAAACACCTTGAAAACATTGGAAAACACACCCAAATCACACTAGACGTATCTTAGACTAGAAATCATTAAATAAACAACTTTATATCATATATTTAAACACAACGATTATCATTCAACATAAAACACAAAAACAGAGCATAACCAACACAATCTCATGATCATAATCGAAATACATCATCTTACAACTTACCTTATCTTCTTGTTGAGTGATGATAGCTTTCTGGAGTTCTTCCTCTTCCTCTCGACGAGCCGGTGTCTGTGAATACAAATTCCTCTTAGTGCAAGATCAACCCAAACCGATTTCCCTCTCTTATTCTCTTCTCAGTCTCTCTCTCAGTTCTCAGATCTCAGATCTAGATCAAAGGGAAAAGGATGAGGTGAGAATGGTAGATCCCAAACCCTAGAGCCTCTTACCATTCTCCCAACTTTCCTACCATCTTTGGTTCCATGCACGATCAGCAACACACTGATCGCGCGCGCGCCCAGTTTGGATTGATTGAATTTTATAATTCAATCAACCCCAAAGTTCTACATATATCCAAATAACCCCCAAAACTCACATTCAAATAACACAGTACCCCCATATCGTTATTCAACACATAATATATATTAATTAATTCCAAAAAATTACCAAACAATTATATAAAATTAAACAATTAAATTCAGACATCTTTTAGTGGATTTAGGTCCTTTCAACCTATCTCCTTTAAAAGAATTTCTTCCCTGAAATTGCGTACCTCAATCCGTGAATAGATGTGGATAGTACGCTCGAATCTCCGACTCTAGCTCGCAAGATGCTTCAGTCTCATCATGATGCCCCCATTGGATCTTCACTAGTGGTATCGTCTTGGTCCGTAACACTTGCTCTTTCCTATCTAGGATCTGCATCAGCTTCTCAACATAGGTCACATCTTCACGAAGTTGTAATTCCATCCAATCCAGCACATGAGAGGGGTCTGTCTCGTATTTCCGTAAAAGAGACACGTGAAATACATCGTGAATGGATGACAACTGCGGCGGTAAGGCTACTCGGTATGCAACTTGTCCGATCCGCTCAAGTACCTTGAAAGGTCCGACAAAACGTGGAGCTAGCTTTCCTTTCTTGCCGAATCGCATCACGCCTTTCAATGGTGAAACTTTGAGAAACACGCGATCTCCAACCAAAAACTCTAAGTCTCGTTTTCTCTTGTCCGCATAGCTCTTTTGTCTGCTTTGCATTGTCTTCAGTCTTTCCCGAATGAGCTTCACCTTTTCTGTAGTCTGCTGGACAAGCTCGGGTCCCAAAATGCTATCTTCTCCCACTCAGCCCAACATACTGGTGAACTATAAGGCCGGCCATACAAAGCCTCAAAAGGGGCCATGCCTATACTCGCATGGAAACTGTTGTTGTAGGAAAACTTACCAGTGGTAGGTGTTCTCCTTAACTACCCCCGAAATCCATCATGCACGCTTGTAACATGTCCTCAAGGACTTGGTTGAATCTCTCAGTCTGACCATTCGTCTGTGGGTGATAAGTTGTGCTGAAATCTAACCTTGTGCCCATAGCTTCCTGTAGTGCCTCCCAAAATCTGGATGTGAACAAGGATCCACGACCTGAGATGATGCTAACTGGAACTCCATGAAGTCGTACGATCTCGCGTATGTACAGTCTCGCAATCTCATCTGATGTGGCTGATGTCCGCACTGATAGAAAGTGTGTAGATTTGGGCAATCTATCCATGATCACCCAAATCGAATCTAGGATGCCTCAAGTCTATGGTAGTACAACTACGAAGTCCATTGTGATATGCTCCCACTTCCACTCAGAAATCGGTAGCGGCGGTAGAAGTCCTGCTGATCACATATGTTCGGCTTTCACCTGTTGACAAGTGAGACACCGTGATACGTACAATGCGATCTCTCGCTTCATTCTTGGCCACCAGTAATTCTGACGTAGATCTCGATACATCTTCGTACTCCCCGGATGAATGGAGTAGCGTGACTTGTGTGACTCGTCCAAGATCTCTCCCTTGTTGCTCTGGTAATCTGGAACGCAAAGTCGACCTTGAAATCTGATCAAACTGTCTGTGTGCACTGCCCACTCAGGCTTGCTATCGTCTGCTGCAAATGACTACAATTCTTCCTCTTCTTGAATTGGGAATGGGGAACCTTTTGTGGGTCTCTGACTATGTATGGAGGAGGAACCGACTCGATCTATGGGTTGG
>JAUPMG010130684.1:0-11504 GCA_031762675.1 Pachysandra terminalis | reverse complement strand
GAGGCGTGACGATGTCACTGTCCTTGAAACCAAATTCGCCCCCTTTTGGATCGTATCCGCAGTGTATCGGGTCTAGCAATTGGCCTCCAGGATTCAACGGTTTTTCCCTTCCGGTAGATTACACGGTCGTACCGGGCTTAGGACGAAGAAGATACTGTAGCACTTGACTAGAACTTCAAAGAGAAAACTCAAATTCTGCGTAGCCGAAATTGTAGAAAACGAACACCGAAAATCAAAGAAAGAGGGAAGAGAACTCAAATGCTTGTTTGAGTTGTGTGTTTCCAACAATGAGGAGGGGTCCTCCTTATATAGGTCAAGAACTAGCCATTTGGGCCTTTATAGCCTAAACGGCTAGTCAATTAAGTCTATGAACGTTCTGGACTTTTAATGTCCAAAACGCCTCATTAAAAGCAAAACGGTTTTGGTTTTAAAACAAACAAACGGTTTTGAATTAAAAAATTACTTTAACTTTTGAATTTTAAAAGTCAAATTCCAACACTCTCCACCCATTCACACACGCCACTTGCAATAATAATTGTTGATTTCTCTCTTTCTCTCCTCCCTTACATTGTGTTTTAATACTCCTTTGAGTTTTCAAGAGCCGTATATTCTTCCATTGTCGAGTGATACACCGTAGTTCTCCTCAAGTCCGGTAGACGGTGCAATCTACCGAGAGATCAAGTACCGTTGAATCCTAGACACAGGTCGCCATCAATGTAGAGACTCGGATCTGGAAAATAAAATATTATAATTAAAGTTTGAGTAAGTAGTAGAGTTAAGTGATGAAAATAATCAAAAATAGTTTTATGGGAATTAAGTTGGTAATTTTCTGTCATTAATAATGTAGTTTCCTAAGTTTAATAGAACATTCGGGTCAATTTGTAATTTATGGATAGTTTAGGAGAGTGTAATGTTATTAACTAAGTTAGATTAATTGGAAAGTGAGGCTAGTTTAGTAATTATAACAGAATTTGAATTGGATTAGAATTATAGAGAGTTTATAATTAGTAAGTAAGGTTAGAAGGATTTGGATTGTGGGGAAAGAGGTTTCTAATTGGAGAAGGAGTAGATTTGAAAGGTGCCTTCAAGGTTGGAACGTTAAAAGATGAGGGATGCGTTGGAAATAGAGATGTAGGAAATTGAAGCTACTAAGAGAAGGGACTAGGAGAGGTTCATGGACAACAATAAGAGAATTAGGGTTTTGAGAGAGAGAGAGAGAGAGAGAGAGAGAGAGAGAGGAGGTTGTGGCTGGATCGAGCAGTAGAGGAAGAAGAAGAAGTAAAGAGAGGAAGGAAAACATTAAAAACAACATCGGATCAAGCGTAGAATGTAAGTTGCATTTCCTGTATTGTCTTCTTGGGATTTCGGGTTCAAATCATGTGTTTGTATGTTTTCTATGATGTCCTGAGGTTTGATTATCATCGTAAGGTGATTTACATGATTATATATGTGTTTGATCATGCTCAGTAGATCTAATATGTTCATATGATTGATTTCTAGATTTTTATGTGTATATATGAGTTAATCCATGTGGAACTTGTATTTGATGATCATATGATGTTTGATTATGTTTTGCTTAATGTATTATTGCTATATTGATGAATATTGATCTCTACGGCTATTGTGAATTGAATTGGACACCAAAAATAGGGTTTTACGAACCCAAAAAATAACCCAGATCGCGTCCCATCGGCACCCACCGGTACACCGATGGAGCTGCCGACAGGGAGCATAAAAAATACATAAGTCCCCATCGGTAGGCACCAGTACACCGTTGAGCCTACCGACAGGGACCACAAACTAGTTATAATTTTCCCACCGGTAGACACCGATACACCAGTGAACCTACCGATGGACACCCTAGCCTATTTTTCTGTGGACATTGACTTAGGGGTTGGACCTTTTGACTTGGGATTGTGATCCCACACTTGATTCACTGATTTTGGACATTGAAGGACTTGATTTAACTTGCTATGTGGTGCATACATGATATGATTATGATTGGTTGTGCATGTATGCCATGGAATGAATTCTCGTGATGGCTTCCTAAGGATTATTCATGTGTATGGGCGCACGAATAGCTTCCGAAGGGTGTTATCATTGGAGATCCGACTGTTTGTTGGAAATAATACTTGTGATGATGTTCTGAGGATTACTTATGTGTATGAGCTCATTGGTAGCTTCTGAAGGATATTATCACCTGCAATCCTATTGGTTCGTTTAATAGCTCATCCGATCAATTGGGTAGCGACAGATTGGAATGTGGATTCCTTGTTGAGGGTAATCGTCCCATGGTGTTTAATTCCCTAAAAGGCTGGGGGTAACCGTCCTAGGGTATTTAATTCCCTAAAAGGTTAGGGGTAACCGTCCTAGGGTGTTTAATTCCCTAAAAGGTTTAGGGTGACCGTCCTTGGGTGTAAATTCCCAAAAAGGTAAGAAATAACTACAGGAATTGAGCCCGGGTAGGTTGAAAGTCCTACAAAACCACATTGTACATGTGGGATATTCGAATTGACCGTAAGGTCGTGGAAATGGGTTATTTGTGGAAATATCTTGACCAAAATGGTCGTGGACCGAGGTGTTGGTGGAGCTTGTTTGGTTGGACCGGCTGATCACCGGGAAATGCATTCGTATGCACACATTAACTTGTTGACGTTGTGGAGTTTATGGTTGTTGACTTGTCGACATTGTGAAGTTTATGATTATTGCTTTGATTGTTGATTCTCAAGTATGTAATTGTGTTTATGATATGGTCATGATGCTAGAATTTGATATGATATAATATGTTGTATGATTGTCTTCACTCCATATTGTTACCATGATACGATTCTGTTGTTTGGACTAACGTTATCCTAGGAGAATAGATGACAGATTGTTTCTTAATAGGCATTCCAAGCTCACGCAACCAGTTATGTTGCAGGTTGAGGCGGATTAATGATTGGCGTGAATTGATATTGTTTTTAGTTATTTCTGCTTTTGCTTCTTAATTAGAACTAATGTAATAGGGTTAGTTTGATGTTAGTTGATTTGTAGATTGTAGGCTCTTCTAAAGCCATAACTTGATTTTCAATATGATTTATTGCTTTCGCATTCTGATTTTGCTTTACATGAGTCGTAAATACTCTACTACTGTTGGTTTGACTGTTGTATTCTGCGTTTCATGGTTGTGAACCTGAAGGTCATACCTCGTGACTCTTGTTAACCCGCATAGGGATTCGTGCTACGGGATCCGTGGTGTGACAATCAACTCAGGCACCAAAGATATAATCTAATAAAAATGATATCGTTATCAAGGACAGTGATTACACTCCTCGATCCATAAATCGATAAGTTCTCATTCTCATACTTATTATTATTTTATAAAGTTATATTATATATTATTTATTTCTTAATTGTGTATCAATATTATTTATTCATTAATTATATTTAAATAATAGTGCATGTGTCCATCAATATATGAAAAAAATATTTATGTATCACATTCATCTTATTTTATCCATCCCCAAATACTTTTACAAAATAAGTCAATTTAGGATTAGTAAGTCTTTTCGGATTTTAAATTGATAGGAGTCAATTTAAGATTTTAGATCGATAGGTGATAGAAAAAAACTAGATGAGGGTAATGCATAGAATTTTCTTCCCTTCAATCAAACAATTACCCCTCTTTTCCATCCCGATGGGATTGCTTTTTAAAACGACATTGAAAACAAAAGAGACAAGAAAAAGAAGTCTTCTTAACTTCCTAGAGATGGGATTGCTTTTTAAAACCATACATTGAAAAACAAAAAACAGGATAAGAAAAAGAAGTCTTCTTAGAGATATAGTCGTCAATATCGTCTGGACTCAGATGTCCGGAACATCTGCTGGTCCTTGTATCGATTCTCGTTATGCGTTCATAATGATCTCGTGAATGTTAAAGACTATTTAATAGATCTTTTCTACATAGTAGAAATAGTAGAAGGACCGGCAGATGTTCCCGCCATCCGAATCGTGGATCAAAAGCTATAATCTGTTTGATTCAGTATCTTTCGGTATAGATACCGAAGAAAAAACCTCTTCTTTAAAACCAACGGCACTGATAAACTAAAGATACAGAGATATTTCCTGCATCGTCAGCGTTTACCAATTGGTCAGTCACTATTATATTAATAAATGACGTGGCGGTTCCTACATCGTCAGTTAATTGACAATCACCGCTCTTGAATTGTTCAACGCTTACTGCCAAGCTGTATCGCATCTTTAATATAAATAAATTTTAATTCCTAAAACGATGTTCGTTCTGAATCAAAGTCATCGTCCTTGACAAGATGCCACATAACCGGGTCCCACTTTCTTGGAAGCTTTGGGTTATGATCTGTCTCCACGCCAAGCTGAGTCAGGCCCTCAACGGGTGGGATCATTTTCAATGCCTTCTTGAATGGGTCCCACAAATAAAAACCAATAAATACCCATCGTTTGTTTCTTTCTGAATATTGTATTAAAATAGTAAGAACTAGGATTTGCATGCAAGGACACTAAACCTCCCATTTCTCAGGTAAGGACTTGACGGCGATTATAAATAGCTTCTCTTAACAACTTCCCTCCTTCACTTCCTACACTTGTACCGATCTGTGTTGAGGGTTTTAGAGAGTTTTTCTTTGCTTTTTTTGGGTTTTCTTGTGGAAACTAGAGAATATGACTATTGTCGTTGAGCAACCTGAGTTTGGTATTACTGTCTCACTTTTTTCCCTCTTTTTTTTATTTTTTATTTTTTTCTCTTTGTAACTACTTTTCTTTTCAATCAAAAATGGATAGTTTTAACATGTTCATTTTCTTAATTTTTACAGGAACTCAAGTCGAGGACATAAAGAACTGTAGTGACACCAATGAATTGGTGTTGGATGGCGGTTTCGCCGTGCCTCAGATCAATTCATTTGGCCAAACATTTAGGTCTATCTTCCTGTGTTTTTTTTTTTTTTATTTTGTGGCGTGGAACCCCTACCCCCATCCCATTTCGTGGGGATAGGGTAAACCCTAGATACATGATCCCACTCACAAGGATCATATACCAGGTAAGTTTGAGAATTCAAACCTAGGACATCCAATTTCTGAACTAGAGAACCTGTCAGTTGAGATAATCTGTATGGGTTAACAGAAGATTTGATACATGAGTTGGACTAGGGATGTATAAATGGGCATGGTTGCGTGCTATGTCACAGAATTCATGGAGTTAGAGGGGGTGTTTCCACGCTCAAAACGCAAATTTGCGTTCTGAGCGCAGAAACGCCCCAAATCCACTTATTTGAAAAGTCAAATCCTTATATATGCGGATTGAGTAAAATTATAAAAGTAAAGACATTTTTTTGAGATGTTTTTATGAAAAAATAAAAATAATCTGTTTTATACTATATGCAAAACCGTAAAAAGAAAAGGGTTTGCTTATAATTTGTTAAGGGGTTTTTATAAAAATATAAAAATGGATTTGTATTTGTATTGAAAGTAAGGTTAAATTGAAATATTTTTGTATTACTTTATTTTGTTGTATACGTGGTTGAGCATGAAAATGAAAATGAAAATATTTTTATACATAAATTATAATTTATATATATATATACATATGCTATGTCAAATTTGACTTAAGTTATTGTCAAATTTGACGCTCTCATGCTTTTGCTCTCGCACCCGCTTGACGTTTTGTTGACTTAAGTTGCGCATGCCAACTCGGTAAGATTTGGGACCTGCCTGGGTTAATGGCCCACGGCACAAGGGCATGGGGCACGATTAGGAGCAAAAACACAAACCCGACCCGACCCGACCCAGTATGATAATAATAAAGTCTGTTGTGGAGGCGGATCTGGAGGCCCAAAATTAGGCACAGCACGATAAGACCCGTTGGACACCCCTATCTGGGGCGCACATATATGACAAACAGGTCAGATGGGTGTAAGAGCATATATTGGTGGGCAGAGGGTTGAATCTACATACGCTATAGTTAGGGTTTGGGTTTATGGGTTGGGATAGGCCAATGGTGAACCAGGCCCAGTCCAATTCCAAGCAATCCGAAAGTTTTTCACTATTTATGGAACGAGCTATCAATGACTTGAGATTGGTCCACTAGAGGTCCGGATTGGCTTGGATTAGACTGGACTTAAATCCAGTAATTAGACTTTGGAGCCAAGCCTAAGCTCAAAAAGCTGGTTTCGTTCCTTAATAGAGCTTGAAATGATTGGATCCAGATCAAACGGATCCATCTTAATAATCCAGATCCGATATGTTTATCACGGACGAGTTAAAATCTGGGTCTGGATCCATATCATCCAAACCGATTCATATTCTAATTAACTAGTTTAAAGTTTTAAACTGTCCATCATTACCTCGGATCTGTTGTTTAGACCCGAATCCAATACGGATCTTATCATGACAACCCAAACCCGATCGATCTTTAGTTTGGGCTCACTAAAGTCGATCCAGATCCTACAATATAGGCATACTGGATCAGATTTAGAGTTAAACTCACACCATTTCATGCCCTATTTTCAGTGAGCATAATATGAGCTTGGGTGGGTTTACATTTACATTTTTTTTATATTTTCTTTAGAATTAAATATGTAGGCTTCAATTTTTTAAAAATAAAATAAAATAAAAATGATATTATTTAAATTAAAGTTCTTCTAACATTACACATACTATATTTATGGGTTTTGGGCCCATGTAACCCGACACTAACATTAATGAGTCGGGCTAAGCCCAGCTTGGTCCAGCTCTTGTTACATCTCATTCATGTTCATCTAATACATTCTTGTTAATGAATTCAAAACTGGCTTGGCAAGTTTTGATACTGCTAACCCACACGGGTTAGCTTAATTGGCAGGTTTTATTGTTCAGAAACTAGAGGTCTCAAGTTCGAGTCTTCGGTCTTACCTGATATATGGTCTTTGTGGGTAGGGTCATGTATTCGGGGTTTACTCTGTTCTCACTAATTGGGATATATTGAAATGAAACGCATACACATACACATACATAATATGCAATTGACATGGAGATGTTCAACAGGGATTACGATGTAGAGAGCGAAAGGAAAACGACCGTTGAGGAATTCTATCGGATCAATCACATTAAACAATCATACGACTTTGTAAGCAAACACTTGATGAAATTATTGGCATGAAAACATGGTTTTGAGAAAGCTAAGGCATGGAATTGATTTCTCACATTTGATTTCTATCTATTTTGACTGCATGCAGGTAAAGAAAATGAGGGAGGAATATGGTAAACTGAACAGGATAGAGATGAGCATATGGGAATGTTGTGAGCTTCTCAATGAATTTGTAGATGAAAGTGATCCTGATTTGGATGAACCCCAGATTGAGCACTTGTTGCAGACAGCCGAAGCGATTCGGAAAGATTATCCTGATGAAGATTGGTTGCACCTGACTGGCCTTATTCACGGTATATACGTAGCTCTTAGCTTTTAACATTCATGGATGTTAAAAAAGAAAGATAAACAAGATTACGAAGAAATCAAGCACACACAAATATAGATTTACGTGGTTCAGCAAATGGTGCTTACGTCCACGGAGACACGTTAGGTTCTACTATTCTTAAGTCTTGAAAAAAAGGTGTTAAAAAGAGCAGTCACGAAAAGTATGATAAATACCCTGACGTTAACGCTAAACATAACAAGAAGTAAAATTACTGCTATACCCTTCAACCACTAGAGAATCTGATAGCTCGACCGGTAGTCGATGAGTATTGGATCATCAGTACTTCTCGAATGCCTCAGTAGCAGTAAGTTAAATTACTATTATACCCTTCGGCCCCCAGAGAATCTGAACGCTTGACCGGCAGAGTCGATGACTAGATCATCAATACTTCCTGAATGCCTCACAGTCTCCAAATAACAACAATAAGATCCAAAATTTATTATGTTATATGTTTCATTTCTTATGATTAACCTATCCTTGTATGGGTTTTAGATCTTGGAAAGGTTCTTCTCCATCCAAGCTTTGGAGCACTTCCTCAATGGGCTGTTGTGGGTGAGAATCATGTTTCAATTGTTGAAATATATTATAACAAATATTACATAAAATTGAGAATTTTTTTTTTTAATCGTTGTTTCGAATTATCAAACAAGATTCATATATACAACAGGTGACACATTCCCTGTCGGATGTGCTTTCGACGAATCAATTGTTCATCACAAGGTCTTTTCTTTAAACCATATCTCAAAAGAAATTATTATTATCAATATAAACTTAAATACATGTTAAATATATATTTTATGCTACTATTTACAGTATTTCAAGGACAATTCAGATCATAACAATCCTGCTTACAACACCAAGTTTGGAATTTACTCTGAAGGATGTGGGCTTGACAATGTAATGATGTCATGGGGGCATGACGATTACATGTACATGGTATTTTTCAATATTGCCTCAATAACTTTACTATATATATATATATATATACGCAAGCACATACAAATATTTAATCATTTTTAATTCAGTAAAGGAAGTAAATTTTAATTCTTATGTAGGTGGCCAAGGAGAATACTACAACTCTACCTTCAGCAGCACTTTTTATCATTCGATACCACTCATTTTACCGTAAGTAATAGCACATATACAAGGAGTACTTCTTCAAATATGAAAAAATAAATAAAAAATCATATTTGTGAGTATTATACTTAATATATGGATTTGCTCTTTACAGCTTTACATAAATCAGGAGCATACAAGCACCTAATGAATGAGGAAGATGTCGAAAACTTGAAGTGGCTTCAAATATTCAAGTAACGATTTCTCTTTTCTTTGTTAATTTGCTTCGGATACTACTTCTTGTTGTTATGTGGAGACTGATGTTACCAAGGCATTCGGGATGTACTGATGATCTAGCCATCGACTCTGCCAGTCGAGCTTGATATTGAGTTCTCGGGGGTCGTTGGGGCAGAATCCCAGGCCTGAATTTTCTGGGGATCTGAGGATATAATAGTATTTCATTTTATATTATAGTTAACCCTAATTATAGGATGTTTATCATACTTTTCGTTGTTGCTCTTTGTAACACTTTTTTTAGGCTTTGGAGAACAGTAGAATCTAGTGTATATCGGTAGACATAAGCACACTATTTGTTGAATCACGTAAATCTGTGTCTTTGTGTGTGCTTCATTTCTTCTTCATCTCATTTTATCTTTCTTTCTAAACACTTCTAATTTATGAAATCTATCCAAACATCATATGTTTATTGCATTGTTATAAATAATGTTAATGTTATGTGTTCTTTTTTAATGTAATTTGCAGCAAGTATGACCTTTACAGTAAGAGCAAAGTTCGGATTGACATAGAAAAGGTTAAACCATACTATTTATCGCTAATCGAGAAGGTATGATCACTTGCTATATATTCATTGAGTAGGATGTTTTTACTTTTTTTGTTCTTAGTCAATAAAATGGTATTATTGCAGTACTTTCCGGCGAAATTAAAATGGTAAAGCTCGAAGTTCTAATGCTTCCTATGTGGAGAAAGGCGTCGCAGTTTTAAACTTCAGGTTGTTGATTGATGAGGGATAATAAAGATTTGCCCTTCTTCATTATGTAAAAAAAAAAATGTATGAAATAATAGTGTTTTGTTATTTGTTGTGTAACTTACTGTTGTTCCCCATCCCCCCTCTCAGAAATTCTACTTTTAAAGTGTTCCTTGAACTTTGTACTTGGAGTACTAAATGCTATAAACTAGTAAGTTTTATTTCAAAAATATTAAACTAAAGTTATAAAATTGCTATGATATTAATCAAATAAACTAACATTCAAAAGCAAGACAAAAAATAAATAAAAATATAACAGCAACAACAACAACAACAACAACAATAATAATAATGATGATCGGTGGCTCTTTAGCGGAACTGTTTCTCAAAGATTTCCCCTAGGAATTAGGGGTGGCAATGGGTCGGGTGACTTTGCCTGGCCAGATCAACTTGGCCCTATGTTTGGGCAGGTTTAGACAAGGTTTAGTAGCTCTTATGGTCGGATTGAGTTGAAATTTAAGGTCCGATTAATTTTTTGGGCTGAATTCGGGTTTATGTTAGATTAGTCAGACCCAGCCCGAAGGTGTAAACACTAATATAAAACTCTCACTTAAACTCACCGTCATTTTGTCACTGTAATTTAATGGCGAGAGCTCCACGTTGTGACCGTGCAGACTTGGGTTTGAATACCAAAAGCCACATAATAGTTATACTTTATAATAACTCAACCGACATCATGGGAGGACTTGCAAACATTATTAACGGACTCAGATCAACATAATTGTACGTATATTTAGATTATAGCCTGGCCCGACCTAGTTCGACCCGTTGCCACCTTGGAACTAGCTTACCCTTTAAACAGTCTAGTTTAACCAAAAAAAATCTAATGCATAGCCATTTTTATTTTATTTTTTTTAATGAAAGGTTGATATGAAGCAACAAAACCTGCAAAAAGACAAAAGAGTATGTTATAATCAGGAATTAGATGAGCTTTTCTTTTTGGTCTTCTTAGAGGGTTGAAAATGCAATTCCTTGCATTTTGGCATTCCCTTTTGAGTAGAGACTGAACAAAAAAAACCTGTTGCCAAACAAAACAATCTTAATACTGTTGAAGATTTGTTTCCTTAGGTTGATTTGTTTCTTTGGATTGATTTGTTTCCTTAAACTAATTGTACAACTGTAGGATCTGTTCTGGAATGTTTTCAGATTGTATATTCTCTTTCTTCATTTATAGCTAGGCTTGATTCTATAAGTTGTAATGTAATATTCTTATTCAAAGTATGAAATACAAAGAAAGTGGAATTGTTTCAGATCTGAGAATCGTTCCAAATCTTAAGATGGTATCAAAGCAAGGTTCTCAGACCACTATAGATCGTTACGCACGTCGCTGAATCACCACGCTCAATAACACAGACGTGATGTCTTCCTCCAACGACATGCCGGAACCGTCTGGAACAAAATCGATTCCTGTTATTGTTCAATCTGAAGGTATTTTTAATGTTGAAATCATTCTTACTGAATCAAATTATGATATTTGGTCACAGCTGATGGAGATGCATATCGCCGAAAAGGAAAAACTCTCATATATTCGTGGTAAGACGAAGCCACTGGCAGAATCTGAAGATGGCTATGAAAAATGGTATGTTGAAAATCAAAAAGTGAAAAAATGGCTATTGATGTCCATGACTCCAAAAATTATGAAGTGTTACTTACGCTTATCCATTGCCCATGAAATCTAGAGTGCTTTGTCAAAAGCCTTCTATTATGGAAGTGATGAGTTGCAAGTTTTCGCCTTAAATCAAAAGGCATTCACCGCCATACAAAGGGGAAAACCCCTCTCAGAATATTATGGAGAGTTAACCGGGGTTTTTCGAGAATTAGATCATCGAGATAAAGTTGTCATGATGGATCCTTATGATATCATTGCATACCAAAAGTCCATTGAACGACTAAGGGTGCACATATTTCTTGCCGGATTGGATGCAACATTTGAGCAAGTT